>JAJQOW010000487.1:0-108247 GCA_037975125.1 Latrodectus hesperus
GTTAAAGTAATTCACTTACACAGAATACTAGAA
Organism: Latrodectus hesperus; assembly: GCA_037975125.1. Lineage (NCBI taxonomy): Eukaryota > Metazoa > Arthropoda > Arachnida > Araneae > Theridiidae > Latrodectus > Latrodectus hesperus. The sequence continues at coordinate 34 of JAJQOW010000487.1, forward strand.
TGAAAAATACTAGAATTAGTGACATATTAAAATTAAGGATTATTTATAATATCACTTTAAAATTAGCAAAAGCTTAAATTATTTTATTTGCAGAAAATAATTGTAGATTTGTTAAATGCTAACTTTGGAAGAATTTATGAGAAAATGACTTATGAATATATGAGATTGTTTATCCTTTTAATTATTTGTTACGAAAATTGCCTATGAAATTTAACATTAGTTTTTTTTAATATTAAATAAGATCAAATTGAATATTCTCGATTTAAAACAGTAGGAAAATAACAATAAATATAAAAAAACAGCTTTAAATGAAAAAAAATACTTATTTATAAAATTTTAAAAAATATACAGCCATATTTATATACTGATTATTCATTGTTATACAACTGGATGCAATTCAAGAATATACATGAGGAACACAGTTTTATAAATAGAAATACAAAGTATCAAAACTTTGATGTAAAGTTTGCTGGGATTTATTAGAAAAAAATGAAACGATATTCTTTTATATAAATAATATTAAAAAGCTGATCACATATATTTATTACATTTATTCTTCATTTTATTAATTTTGTGCATAATTAGCTTAATAGCATACTTTATGTTATAATAACAACAATAAGTAGAAAGATATATAAGAATTAGTAATAAAAATATGATAACAACATTTTTTATTAGAATTAGTAATAAAAATATGAATATTAAACATATTGAATGAAATTTTATTTTCCCAAAGTTTTTAATTTACGTTTTCTTAGAGTTTTTTTTTTAGTTATATCATTTATATTTTTATAATAATTTTTCAAAAATATATTATAAGTCACTCAAACAATTCGTCCTACTATATCTTCAGGTATATGACCAGAGAAATAAGTATTTAGTTCGAGGTGCTCTGATGAAATGAAAGAAGCTACTTACTGACTTAAATTCACATAGCGCACCTGGCTTGAACAAGTGCCACGTACCATATGGGCTTAGCACACAATACTAAAACTCATTTTTCTCCTAAATTACATTTTTTGTGATAAAATGAATATTACAGTTAGTTTAAGAAAACGATTTACTTCTAAATGAAACTATTTATTTGTGTGTCCAATGGATATTTCTATATACTGGAATATTTTATTCTCGCTAAGTTTGATTTCAAAATTAGAGATGTCTTAAGAAATATCCAATAGACACACAAATAAATAGTTTCATTTAGTAGTAAATCATATTCTTAGACTAACTGTGGTATTCATTTTATTACAAAAAATAAAATTTAAGAGAAAAATGAGTTTTTCTATAGTGCGCCCATATGGTACGTGAAACTTATGATTCTTGCAAATTTTGATATCAAAATTCCAATATATCTTAAGAAATAATCAATGGACACACAAATAAATGGTTTCCTTTAGTAGTAAATCACATTCTTAGACTAACTATGGTATTCATTTTAATACAAAAAATGCAATTTAGGTGAAAAATGAGTTTTTGTTTAGTGTGCCCATATGGTTCTTGCATTATCTGATTCCCAAAATTTAATTTCAAAATTCCAATATATCTTAAGAAACATCCAAAGGACAAATAAATTATTTCATTAAGTTGTAAATCACATTCTTAGACTAACTTTCATTAGAAAAAAAAAGCTTTCATTAAAAAAAATATAATTTTGGAGAAAGAAAAGCTTTCTATAGTGCGCCCAAAATGTATATGAAACTTCAGATTCTTGCTAAGTTTGATATCAAAATTACAGTATATCTTAAGGAATACGCAATGGACACACAAATAAATAGTTTCATTTAGTTGTAAACCCCATTCTTTGACTGACTGTGGTATTCATTTTATTACAAAAAATATAATTTAGGAGAAATATGAGTTTTTCTGTAGTGCGCCCATTTTTTCTATAGTGCGCCCATTTTTCTGTACTGCGCCATATGAGTTTTTCTGTATTCAAGTTTGATTTCTAAATAACAGTGTCTTACTAAATATCCAATGGACACACAAATAAATAGTTTCATTTAGTATTAAATCACATTCTTAGTCTAAATGTGATTAATTTTATTACAAAAAATACAATTTAGGAATAAAATGAATTTTACTATGTTAGGCCCTTATGGTAAGTGAAACTTCCGATTCTTGCTAAGTTTGATATCAAAATTCCAGTATATCTTAATAAATATCCAATGGACACACAAAAATATAATTTCATTTAGTAGTAAATCATGTTTTTAAACTAACTGGGTATTCATTTTATTACAAAAAAAATAATTTAGGAGAAAAATGAGTTTTTGTACAGTGCGCCAACATGTTACGTGAATATTCTGATTTCCGCTAAGTTGGATTTTGCAGTTCCCGTATATCTTAAGAATTATCCAATGGACATACAAATAAATGATTTCATTTAGTAGTAAATCATATTCTTAGACTAACTGTGGTATTCATTTTATTACAAAAAAGACAATTTTTGAGAAAAATGAGTTTTTGTTTAGTGCGCCTATATGATACGTGATTTTTCTGATTCCCCCTAAGTTTAATTTAAAAATTCCAGTCTTCCTTATGAAATACGCAATGGACACACATACAAATGGTTTCATTTAATATAATATGATATTTATAGACTATCTGTGTATTCATTTTAATACAAAAATATAATTTAGGAGAAAAATGAGTTTTTGTTTAGTGCGCCTATATGGTACGTGATTTTTCTGATTCCCCCTAAGTTTAATTTAAAAATTCCAGTCTATCCTTAAGAAATACGCAATGGACACACATATAAATGGTTTCATTTAATATTAATATGATATTTATTAGACTAACTGTGGTATTCATTTTAATACAAAAAATATAATTTAGGAGAAAAATGAGTTTTTGCTTAGAGTGCGCCCATTTGGTACGTGAAATCTTTCTTAAATTCTCCACTAAAGTTTAATTTAAAAAATTCCACGTACATCTTGAAGAAATACCCAATGGACATACAAATAAATGGTTTTCTTTAGTAGTGAAACAACATACCTTAGACTGACTATGGTTTTAATTTTATTACAAGAAATATAATGTAAGAGAAAAATGAGTTTTTGTTTAGTGCGCCCATGTGTTACGTGAACTTTCAGATTCTCACTAAGTTTAATAACAAAATTCCAATATATCTTAAGAAATATCCAATGGACACACAAATAAATAGTTTCATTTAGAATTAAATCATTTTCTTAAACTAACTGTAATATTCATTTTATTACAAAAAATATAATTTAGGAAAAAAATGAGTTTTTGTATTGTGTGCTAAGCCCATATGGTACGTGAAACATTTTTTTCCTCGCTAAGTTTGATTTTTAAATTACAGTGTCTTACTAAATATCCAATGGACACACAAATAAATAGTTTCATTTAGTATTAAATCACATTCTTAGTCTAACTGTGTTATTCATTTTATTACAAAAAATATAATTTAGGAATAAGTTGAGTTTTTCTATGGTGGGCCCATATGGTACGTGAAACTTCTGATTCTTGCTAAGTTTGATATCAAAATTCCAGTATATCTTAAGAAATACCCAATGGACACACAAATAAATGATTTCATTTAGTAGTAAATCATATTCTTAGACTAACTGTGGTATTCATTTTATTACAAAAAATACAATTTTGGAGAAAAATGAGTTTTTGTTTAGTGCGCCTATATGGTACGTGATTTTTCTGATTCCCCCTAAGTTTAATTTAAAAATTCCAGTCTACCTTATGAAATACGCAATGGACACACATATAAATGGTTTCATTTAGTATAATATCATATTTATAGACTATCTGTGTATTCATTTTAATATAAAAATGTAATTTAGGAGAAAAATGAGTTTTTGTTTAGTGCGTCCATTTGGTACGTGAATTTTCTTATTCCCACTAAGTTTAATTTCAAAATTCCCGTACATCTGAAGAAATACCCAATGGACATTAAATGGTTTTCTTTAGTAGTGAATCACATACTTAGACTAACTATGGTATTCATTTTATTACAAAAAATATAATTTTGGAGAAAGATGAGTTTTTTTAGTGCGCCCATATGGTACGTGAAAGTTTTTATTCTCTCTAAGTTTGATTTCAGAATTCCAGTATATCTTAAGAAATATCCAATGAACAGACAAATAAATAGTTTCATTTAGAAGTACATTTTTCTTAAACAAACTGTAATATTCATTTTATTAAAAAAATATAATTTAGGAGAAAAATGACTTTTGATATAATGTGCCCATATGGTACGTGAAACTTTTTATTTTCGCTAAGTTTAATTTAAAAATTACATTGTCTTAAAAAATACCCAATGGACACACAAATAAATGATTTCATTTAGTTGTAAATCACATTCTTAGACTGACTGTGGTATTTAATACAAAATATATAATTTTAGAAAAAGATGAGATTTTCTAAAGTGCGCCCATATGGTACGTGAAACTTTTAATTCTTAAGTTTGATATCAAAATTCCAGTATATCTTAGGAAATATCCAATGGACACACAAATAAATAGTTTCATTTAGTAGTAAATCATGTTCTTAGACTAACTGTGGTATTCATTTTATTACAAAAAATATATTTTAGGAGAAAAATGAGTTTTTGTTTAGTGCATACATATGGTTCGTGAATTTTTTGATTCCCACTAATTTTCATTTCCAAATCCCAACATCTCTTAAGAAATAATCAACGGACACACAAATAAATAATTTCCTTTAGTAGTAAACCACATTCTTAGACTAACTATGGTATTCATTTTATTACAAAAAATATAATTTTGGAGAAAGATGAGTTTTTGTATAGTGCGCCCATATGGTACGTGAAAGTTTTTATTCTCTGCTAAGTTTGATTTCAAAATTCCAGTATATCTTAAGAAATATCCAATGAACACACAAATAAATAGTTTCATTTAGAAGTAAATCATTTTCTTAAACTAACTGTAATACTCATTTTATTACAAAAAATATAATTTAGGAGAAAAATGAGTTTTTGTATTGTGTGCTAAGCCCATATGGTACGTAAAACTTTTTATTCTCGCTAAGTTTGATTTCAAAATTACAGTATGTCTTAAGAAATATCCAATGGACACACAAATAAATAGTTTCATTCAGTAGATTTAAGTAAATCATATTCTTAGAACTAACTGTCGTATTCATTTTATTACAAAAAATATAATTTAGGAGAAAAATGAGTTTTTGTATAGTGCGCCCATATGGTACGTAAAAATTCTGATTCTCGCTAAGTTTGATTTCAAAATTCCAGTATATCTTAAGAAATATCCAATGGACACACAAATAAATGGTTTCATTTAGTAGTAAATCACATTCTTAGACTAACTGTGGTATTCATTTTATTACAAAAAATATAATTTAGGAGAAAGATGAGTTTTTCTATAGTGCGCCCATATGGTACGTGAAACTTCTGATTCTTGCTAAGTTTGATATCAAAATTCCAGTATATCTTAAGAAATATCCAATGGACAAACAAATAAATAGTTTCTTTTAGAATTAAATCATTTTCTTAAACTAACTGTAATATTCATTTTATTACAAAAAATATAATTTAGTAGAAAAATGAGTTTTTGTATTGTGTGCTAAGCCCATATGGTACGTGAAACATTTTTTTCTTCGCTAAGTTTGATATCTAAATTACAGTGTCTTACTAAATAACCAATGGACACACAAATAAATAGTTCAATTTAGTATTAAATCACATTCTTAGGATGACTGTGGTATTTATTTTATTATAAAAAATATAATTTTGGAGAAAAATGAGATTTTCTATAGTGCGCCCATAGGGCATGTGAAAATTCTGATTTCCGCAAAGTTGGATTTCAAATTCCCGTATATCTTAAGAAATATCCAATGGACACACAAATAAATAGCTTCATTTAGTAGTAAATCATATTCTTAGACTAACTGTAATATTCATTTTATTACAAAAAATATATTTTAGGAGAAAAATGAGTTTTTGTTTAGTGCATACATATGGTTCGTGAATTTTTTGATTCCCACTAATTTTCATTTCCAAATCCCAACATCTCTTAAGAAATAATCAACGGACACACAAATAAATAATTTCCTTTAGTAGTAAACCACATTCTTAGACTAACTGTGGTATTCATATTATTACAAAAAATATAATTTACGAGAAAAAATGAGTTTTTGTTTAGTGCGCCCATATGGTTCCAGAATTTTCTGATTGCAGCTAAGTTTAATTTCAAAATTCCAATATATATTAATAAATATCCAATGGTCACACAAATAAAAGATTTCATTTTGTTATAACTCACATCCTTTGACTAACTATGGTATTCATTTTATTACAAAAAATATAATTTAGGAGAAAGATGAGTTTTTCTATAGTGCGCCCATATTGTACGTGGAATTTCTGATTCTTGCTAAGTTTGATATCAATATTCCGTATATCTTCAGAAATATTCAATTTACACGCAAATAAATAGTTCCATTTAGAAGTAAATAATTTTCTTCAACTTACTGTAATATTCATTTTATTACAAAAAATATAATTTAGGAGAAATTGAGTTTTTGTATAGTGTGCTAAGGCCATTGGAACCTGAAACTTTTTATTTTCGCTAAGTGTAATTTCAAAATTACAGTGTCTTAAGAAATACCCAATAGACACAGAAATAAATGATTTCATTTAGTAGTAAATTACATTCTTGAACTAAATATGGTATTCCTTTTATTATAAGAAATATAATTTAGGAGAATGAGTTTTTGTATAGTGCGCCCATATATTACGTAAAAATTTTGATTCAGGCTAAGTTTGATTTCAAATTCCAGTATATCTTAAGAAATACCGAATGGACACACAAATAAATGGTTTCTTTTAGTAGTAAATTACATTCTTGGACTAACTATGGTATTCATTTTATTACAAGAAATATAATTTAGGAGAAAAATGAAATTGTCTATAATGCGCCCAAATGGTACGTGACACTTCTAATTCTTGCTTAGTTTGATATCAAAATTCCACTATATCTTAAGAAATATCTAATAGACACACAAATAAATAGTTTCATTTAGTATTAAATCATATTCTTAGGATGACTGTGGTATTTGATTTATTATAAAAAATATAATTTTGGAGAAAAATGAGTTTTTCTATAGTGCGCCCATATGGCACGTGAAAATTCTGATTTCCGCTAAGTTGGATTTCAAATTCCCGTATATCTTATAAAATATCCAATGGACACACAAATAAATAGTTTCATATAGTACTAAATCATATTCTTAGGATGACTGTGGTATTTATTTTATTATAAAAATTATAATTTTGTAGAAAATTGAGTTTTTCTATAGTGCGCCCATATGGCACATGAAAATTCTGATTTCCGCTAAGTTGGATTTCAAATTCCCGTATATCTTAAGAAATATCCAATGGACGCACAAATAAATAGCTTCATTTAGTAGTAAATCATATTCTTAGACTAACTGTAATATTCATTTTATTACAAAAAATATATTTTAGGAGAAAAATGAGTTTTTGTTTAGTGCATACATATGGTTCGTGAATTTTCTGATTCGCTATAAATTTAATTTCAAAATTCCAACATCTCTTAAGAAATAACCAATGGAGACACAAATAAATGGTTTTCTTTAGTTGTAAATCACATTTTTAGAATAACTGTGGCATTCATTTTATTACAAAAATATAATTTAAAAGAAAGATGAGTTTTTCTATAGTTCGCCATATGGTACGTAAAAGTTTTTATTCTCGCTAAATTTGATTTCAAAATTACAGTATGTCCTAAGAAATATCCAATGGACACACAAATAAATTGTTTTATTTAGTAGTAAATCATATTCTTAGACTAACTGTTGTATTCATTTTATTACAAAAATTAAAATTTAAGAGAAAAATGAGTATTTCTCTAGTGCGGCATAAGTTACGTGAAACATCTGATTTTTGCTAAGTTTGATATCAGAATTGCAGTATATCTTAAGAAATACCCAATGGACATTCAAATAAATGATTTCATTTAGTAGAAAATCACATTCTTAGACTTACTGTGGTATTCATTTTATTACAAAAAATATAATTTAGGAAAAAAATGAGTTTTTGTTTAGTGCGCCCATATGGTTCCTGAATTTTCTGATTCCCACTAAGTTTAATTTCAAAATTCCAATATATCTTAATAAATATCCAATGGTCACATAAATAAAAGGTTTCATTTAGTTATAACTCACATCCTTTGACTAACTATGGTATTCATTTTATTACAAAAAATATAATTTAGGAGAAAGATGAGTTTTTCTATAGTGCGCCCATATTGTACGTGGAATTTCTGATTTCTGCCAAGTTGGATTTCGAAATTACCGTATGTATTAAGAAATATCCAATGGACACACAAATAAATAGTTTCATTTAATAGTAAATCATATTCTTAGAATAACTATGGTATTCATTTTATTACAAAAAATATAATTTTTGAGAAAAATGAGTTTTTGTTTAGTGCGCCCAAATGGTACTTGATTTTTCTGATTCCCCCTAAGCTTAAATTCAAAATTCCATTCCATCTTAAGGAATACGCAATGGACAAAAATATAAATGGTTTCCTTTAGTATTAAATCATATTCTTAGACTAACTGTGGTACTCATTTGAATTTAAAAATATAATTTAGGAGAAAAATGTGTTTTTCTATAGTGCGCCCATATGGTACGTGAAACTTCTGATTCTTGCTAAGTTTGATATCAAAATTTCAGTATATCTTAAGAAATATCCAATAGACACACAAATAAATAGTGTCATTTAGTAGTAAATCATATTCTTAGTTTAACTGTAATATTCATTTTATTAAAAAATATATAATTTAGGTTAAAACTGAGTTTTTGTATTGTGTGATGCCCCCATATGGTATGTGAAATATCTGATTCTGGCTACGTTTGATTTCAAATTCCAGTATATCTTTAGAAATATCCTATGGGCACACAAATGAATAGTTTCATTTAATAGTAAATCATATTCTTAGACTAACTGTGTTATTCATTTTATTACGAAAAATGAGTTTTTTTTTATTGCGCCCTTATGGTACGTGAAACTTCTGATACTCGCTAAGTTTGATTTCAAATTCCAGTACATCTTAAGATATACCCAATGGTCATACAAATAAATAATTTCATTTAGTAGTAAATCATTTTATTAAACTTATTGTGGTATTCATTTTATTAAAAATATACAATTTAGGAGAAAAATGAGTTTTTGTTTAGTGCGTAATTAAGTTACGTGAATTTTCTGATTCCTCTTAAGTTTAATTTCAAAATTCCAATATATCTTAAGAAATAACCAATGGAAACACAAATAAATGGTTTCCTTTAGTAGTAAATGACATTCTTAGACTGAGTTTTTTAGCGAAAATAAAATAATACTTAGCGAAAATAAAAAACTGAGTTTTCTATTTTCGCTAAGTGTAATATCAAAATTACAGTGTCTTAAGAAATACCCAATGGACACAAAAATAAATGATTTCATTTAGTATTAAATTACATTCTTGGACTAACTATGGTAATCTTTTTATTATAAGAAATATAATTTAGGAGAAAAATGAGTTTTCGTTTAGTACGCCCATATGATACGTGAATTTTCTGTTTCTCACAAAGTTTAATTTCAAAATTCCAATAAAAATTAAGAAATATTCAATGGACTCACAAATAAATGGTTTCATTTAGTTTTAAATCACATTCTTAGACTGACTGTTGTATTCATTTAATACAAAAAATATAATTTTGGAAAAAAATGAGTATTTCTATAGTGCGACCATATAGTACGTGAAACTTTTAATTCTTAACTTTGATATCAAAATTCCAGTATATCTTAAGAAATATCCAATGGACACACAAATAAATCGTTTCATTTAGTAGTAAATCACATTCTTAGACTAACTATGGTACTCATTTTAATATAAAAAATAATATTTAGGCGAAACATGAGTTTTTGTTTTGTGCGCCCATATGGTTCGTGAATTTTCTGATTCCCACTGAGTTTAATTTCAAAATTCCACTATATCTTAAGAAATAAAAAGTGGACACACAATTAAATATTTTTCTTTAGTAGTAAATCACATTATTAGACTAATTATAGTATTTATTTTATATCAAAAATACAATTTAAGAGAAAAATTAGTTTTTATTAGGGCGCCCATATGGTTCCGGAATTTTCTGATTCCCACTAAGTTTAATTTCAAAATTCTAATATATCTTAAGAAATATCCAATGGACAAATAAATGTTTTCTTTTAGTGGTAAATCACATTTTTAGAATAACTCTGGTATTCATTTTATTACCAAAAATACAATTTAGAAGAAAGAGCAGTTTTTGTATTGTGTGCTAAGCCCATTGGTACTTGAAACTTTTTATTCTTGCTAAGTTTGATTTCAAAATTACTGTTTCTTAAGAAATATCCAATGGACACACAAAAAATAGTTTCGTTTAGTAGTAAATCATATTCTTAAACTAACTGTATTATTCATTTTATAACAAAAAATATAATTTAGGAGAAAAATGAGCTTTTGTAGAGCGCGACCATATGGTAAGTGAAACTTCTGATTCTGCCTAAGTTTGATTACAAATTCCAGTATAACTTAAGAAATACCCTAGGGACACACTAAAAAATGGTTTCTTTTAGTAGTAAATTACATTCTTAGGCTAACTATGGTATTCATTTTATTACAAGAAATATAACTTGGGAGAAAAATGAGTTTTTGTATTTTTTGCTAAGCCCATATGGTACGTGAAACTTTTTATTCTCGCTAAGTTTGATTTCTAAATTACAGTGTCTTACTAAATATTCAATGGTCACACAAATAAATAGTTTCATTTAGTATTAAATCACATTCTTAGTCTAACTGAATTATTCATTTTATTACAAAAAAATATAATTTAGGAATAAAATGAGTTTTTCTATGGTGGGCCCATATGGTACGTGAAACTTCTGATTCTAAGTTTGATATCAAAATAACAGTATATATTAAGAAATATCCAATGTAAACATAAAAAAATAGTTTTATTTAGTAGTAAATCATGTTCTTGAACTAACTGTGGTCGTCATTTTATTACCAAATAAAATTATTTAGGAGAAAAATGAGTTTTTGTACAATGCGCCCATATGGTACGTGAAACCTCTGATTCTGGGTAAGTTTGATTTCAAATTCCAGTATATCTAAAGAAATACAAAATGGACACACAAATAAATGGTTTCCTTTAGTAGTAAATCACATTCTTAGACTTCCTATGGTATTTATTTTAATTCGAAAAACATAATTTAGGAGAAAAATGAGTTTTTGTTTATTGCGCCCATATGGTTCCTGAATTTTCTGACTCCCACTAAGTTTAATTTCAAAATTCCAATACATCTTAAGAAATATCCAGTGGACACACAAATAAATGGTTTCATTCAGCTGTAAATAAAATTTTTTGAATAACTATGGTATTCATTTTATTACAATAAATATAATTTAGGAACAAAATGAGTTTTTGTTAAGTGTGTCAATATGTTTCGTGAATTTTCTGATTCTCACTAAGTTTAATTTCAAAATACCAATATATCTTAAGAAATATCCAATGGACACGCAAATAAATGGTTTCAAAAAATATAATTTAGGAGAAAGATGAGTTTTTCAATAGTTCGCCTTAATGGTACTTGAAACGTGTTAGCCTTGCTAAGTTTGATATCAAAATTTCAGTATATCTTAAGAAATATCCAATGGACACACAAAAAATAGTTTCATTTAGTAGTAAATCATATTCTTAGACTAATTGTAATATTATATTTACATCAAAAAATATAATTTAGGTAAAAAATGAGTTTTTGTGTTGTGTGCTGCGCCCATATGGTATGTGAAACTTCTGATTTTCGCTAAGTTTGATTTTAAAATTCAGGTATTTTTTGAAATACCCAATGGACACACAAATAAATGATTTCATTTAGTAGTAAATCATATTCCTAGACTAACTGTGGTATTCATTTTATTACAAAAAATACAATTTAGGAGAAAAATGAGTTTTTGTTTTGTGCGCCCATATGTTACGTGAATATTCTGATTCCCACCAAGTTTAATTTCAAAATTCCAATACATCTTAAGTAATACCCAATGGATACACAAATAAATGGCTTCTTTTAGTAGTAAATTACATTCTTAGACTAACTGTGGTATTCATTTTAATATAAAAAATATACCCAGCAAACACAAAGATGTCGGGCATCTATCGGGCCGCTGCTGTTAACCGTCTTGGCCAGCAGCGGCCCGCCGCTATTTGGCCTCGTCGGCTCCGTCAATAAAGTGGTCGTCGTCATTGCTGCTGTACCGGCAGTACGGTCCGCTGTTGGCCCAACGCCGGTTGGCCATCAATGCCATATTGGCCGCATGTAATTGCCAGTACCTGCCCATATACGGTTATCCATCGGAGTTTTGCCGTTTGGTTGATGATAGCCGCTTCCACCGATGTTGGCTGGTTATAGTTATTTCTATAAATATTGAATTTATTTTTATGTTAATATTGTATACATTGTTAAAGTTAATATGAAATTATTGGAAATCCATCAAATTAATACTGAATATATTTTTGTGATTCTGAAAAACCATTGTTAACCATGTAATATTGTCAAATAATATTAAGTGCATTTTTAGTTTTTAATTATATAAAGATTAAAAAATAAATGAATTACTAACTCATATTTTAAACTCTTATTTTTTTGACAATGCTACCTAAATTTTATAGTTTTATTTTAATAATCTAAATTTTATTTAAATACTTTTATATTCTGTTTTTAAAATACTTTGTTCTTACAGAGTTTCATTATTTATAAATTTTAAAAATATTTCTTGTGTGCCAATTTATTGCTTAAACTGAACTTGAAGGTATAAAAGAATTCCAGTTATTTTATGATAATTTTATAGAATTCATTTAAAGCACACACACATATATATTTTCTTTGTATTCATATGTATGTATATAAATTAATATTTCATTTTCCAAATCATTTAACTCCAACAACAAGATGTTGAGAAAAATGGTAAAAAGTATAAAGATTAACATGTTTTATTACTTATAAAAATTACAAAACAAAAGCCATAATTAAGTGAAATATCTCCAAGCAACAAGATGTTGAGAAAAATGATACAAAAGGATACAGATTAAGATTTTTTATTACTTATAAAAATTAACACAACAAAAGCCGTATATAAGTGAAATGTCTAAATATTAATGGAATTAACATTTTTTATTTATGATAATACTGAAAATAAAAAAAAGTATCTATTTATTTTTACATTTGAAAATAGTTTTTGCAATTTTTTTTTAACATTTTTAATTTACAAGTCTTTTCTTTATTTTTGTGGTCCACCTTCCAAATTAGTACTCTGTAACAAATTTCTCCTTTTGTGAAGATTTTCACTTTGTTGTAATACTCTGAAAATAAAAAAACAGAATTGTTAAACTGATTCAATTTAATTACAAAATTAGAAACAGCAGGATGTTAATAACAGCCCAGGTAAAAATCAGGAAAACTTGAGTTGATATGTTTATATAAATCAGGTGAAACTTCATGCATAACACTTATTTTCACATATTTAGGTATTATTTCACCGTATTAATTATTTGAATGAGGAGAATCCAATATAACTATTTTTAAACTTACAATATTTTACAATTAAGTTTACAATCAAAGCAAAACAAGCCAAGCACTTGAATATTGTGAAGGCCTATAATAGTGTCAATTTTTATTCAGAATTAATAACTCATAAAAATGATTACTAATACAATCCTTTTATGATGGAATCTTTTACTTAATTTTAGTTTTATCTCTTTAAAAAAGGAAAAATGGTTATTTGTAACATTATGTCCACAATGAGCATGCTTGGGAACTAAACACTGGGTGTTTTCCGTTAAGCTGAGCACCTAATCAGGACATGTGCTTTGCAGCCTAGGGGCTCTCGTGCCAGAGTAGTAGTTTTAGTTTATATTCATATTGATATTTCAATATATATACATTATAATAAATTACACTAAGTAACAAATAAAAAATCAACATTCATCAATTCTCATAATTCTTTGATTAAAAATAGAGACAAATAATTGGGTTAAATGAAAACAATTTCATTTGAATGACTTAATAGAAATTCTAAACATCTGACTTCAAAAATTCAATGTAATGTTTTAAGCAGAATTTTACATTTTCAAGGTTATAATAATAGAATGTAATTAATTTAAAACATACACTTTGTATTTCATGCTTTTAAAAAATCATTTTGAACTAATAAAAAATGGTTAATAAAATATTCATCAATGATTATCAAATTATTTTTTACACATAACTACAATTACAGATAAGGAAAGTTTATAAAATCATAGTAAATAAAATATATATTGATGAATTTTTAAACATATTGACAATCTCGAATTATTTATACCATATTCTAGGCAAAATCTTATTAACATGGAATTTAGTTTTTTTTTGCACACATGTGATTACAGATTAATGGAAAAAAATTATGTCAATTAATGCAAAAGATTTACAGATTTTGAATACATGCATTCTAGTTGTTGCCCAGTAAATTTACATTACAAGTAATTATCATAATCGTGAATTATTTAGAAGTAAAAATGTTTTACATAACTTTATAATTCTTATTTTATACAAAGTATTAAATTTTAATTTAATCTAATGTTATTAGAAAATAAGCTATTGATTCTGGACTATAGTTTAAATACAGTGAGTGTAAAAAGTATTCGTACACTACGACTATTGATTTAAAAGAGATCCGTTCATAAAAATTATAAACATAAATGCCATTTTAATTATTAATAAATACATAATAGAACATATTTTCACTAGTTTCATGTGAAATTTACACAAAAATAATTTTATACATGAATAAATACTTTTAAAATTGTTACAATCTAACATCTTGTGGTGTAAAAAGTATTCGTACACTAAAAGAAATGCAAATTTTTTTAATTATATATTGTGATTGTTTTAGCCATTAAGATGTAGTTAATTGCCGTCATCTTGTAAGTTACTTAAAAGGTTCTTCAGTGGAAATTTTAATGTAGTGAGAAACTAGAAATTCTGTAATGTGTTGTAAAAGTAAAGAGACAAGTGTTTCCGAAAGAGAACTGATTTTAAAGATCCGTAAAAATGGTAAATCGTACAACAAAATTTCTGATCTGGTTGGTAGACCACGTTCAACTGTGCTGTCAATCATAAAAAAGTTTGCTGCCACTCTAACAGTTCAAAACAGTTCTCGTACTGGGCGACCATGTCTATTGACATCATCCGACAGACGGTTTCTGGTACATTCATTAAAGAAGGATGTCAAAATAAGTGCTCCTACATTAACATCAGAACTAAAGAACATGGGAACAGCAGTCTCTGTAAGTACTGTTCGAAATGCATGCAGAAATGAAGGTTTCCATGGCCGTGTTGCGAGACGAAAATTCTTTGTCAGTGAGAAGAATCGGAAGCTGCGATTGTCTTTCGCCAAGCAATTCGTTATGAAAGTCCAGATTTCTGGAAAAAGATTAATCTTTACAGACGAAAGTAAATACGACATATTTGGATCGGACGGGAGACGAATGGTATGGAGAAAGCGCAATACAGAAATGCATCCTAAGAATTTAGTTCCAACAGTGAAATATGGGAGTGGAAGTCTACTTGTTAGAAGGTGTATGAGTGCTTCTGGGGTGGGCAAATTAGTCTTTATTAAAGGCATTATGAATCATCAACTTTATATTGACATTTTGAACAATAATTTAGAACCTAGTTTAACTAAAATGGGCTTGAATAGTTATTAAGTTTTCATGCATGATAACGACCCCAAGCACACAGCCCTAAACATAAGGCTCTGCATACTGTATAATACCCCAAAGTTTATGAAATTTCCTCCTCAATCGCCGGACCTCAACCCTATCGAGAATTTATGGGACGTTCGTGATAAAAATATTAGATCCAGACATATTTCTAATAAAAATGATTTGGAATCAGCTCTTAATCAAGAATGGGACGCCATATCTAGCTCAATAACAGCAAAATTGGAGGAATCGATGCCAAAGAGACTCAAGGCAGTTATTCGAGCCAAATGATATCCTACAAATTATTAGCTGTAATATTATAATTGTGTTGGCCAATATATGCCTGATGTACGAATACTTTTTACACCACAAAATGTTGGATTGTTTCAGTTTTGTAAATATTTATTCATGTATAAAATTATTTTTGTGTAATTTCACATGAAACCAGTGAAAATATATTCTATTATATATTTATAATAAATTAAAATGAAATTTATGTTTATATTTTTTTATGAACGGATCTCTTATAAATCAATTGTCGTAATGTACGAATACTTTTTACACTCACTGTAGGTACACTTTACATTGGAGTGGGGAGGTGATAGAAACACAATCTTCAAAGCTAATGTATTAAATGAAATATTAGCAAAATAGCCATTGAAAAATATTAAGGAAAAATTTGTATTTATGGTTAGATGTGGTCATTGATCGAGACTACATATAAGCATAAAATACCTATTAAAATAGATACTGTTCATCATAATTATATCACGTAACAGATGTGAATTATTAAATATGCATTATAGCATTTATTTAAAAAATTATTTTCTAAAATGAGTCAAAGTAAAACTGTTTGTCAACACAATATTACAACATATTTTTTAATTTTTACAACTGATTAATTTGCATTGTCAGAACTACTCAATTTGTAAATTAAATTTCCCAAGTTACAAAAACATTTCTTATGGAAAAACTTATTTCACTTTGAGTAAATATATAAAGGAATCACTTAAAAGATTTCAAAAATTTATACACTGTTCTTAATTTAATGATTAAAAAAAAGGTCAACAATATATCAAAATTTATTGTACATGGTGGGCGGGCTTGCGTGCTTCTGCAACCCAGAGAGCTATGCCGGCGGTAGCTTAGCTACTGGTAGGGTCTCCCATGCCGGACAGGTCTTCGTTGGGTAGGAGCCAGACTAAAAGAGATACCTAGGAGAAGGAAAACTCCGATCCAAACCCACGTAAGGAGCTAAGTCAGCCTTCTACCTTTGGTGCTCCGGTCCACTTGGATAACAGAAGCTGCCCCTTTTCCCTATCTATGAATACATCACACTCAGGAATTCATGCTGCATCGGCCGTCGCGCAGTCAAAAAAGGGTCGCGATCCTGGTTTAGGTAGAGGGCCTCGATCGATAAGCAAATTACAGTCTCCCGTGTCTCTAAAGATTTTACAGTGCAATATCAACGGAATTTCATCAATTGCAGCTCGAGTTAAATTAGACCAGGTCTTGGACCTGGCTAACATTTATGGAGCACAGATCATCGCTGTGCAGGAGACCAAATTGAAGGGTATCAATTCCCTCAACATTAAGGGATATAATATTTATAGAACTGATAGATCAGACAAGGGTGGAGGAGGACTTGCTTTCCTCATTAGAAATATTAACTATCAAACCATAAAATTCAGTGGAACAGAACATTCTGACCTTGAAATTCAAGGCATTAAGGTTACTTGGAGGGGCAAAACCTTAAATATCTATAATATGTACCATCCCCCAAACAATAAGGGTCTGCCTTCTAACATGCATAACTTCCTTGTGGACAACACTATTCTGATCGGAGATTTAAATGCAAAACATACTAGTTGGGGGTGTACTGAAGAAAATCGAAGAGGTAGTGAACTCATTAAGATGGTAGACGATTGTGGTTTCATCTTTTTAAACGATGGTACACCAACCCATGCATCTTACAGTTATGACACCACTGAAGCACTGGATGTTGCTATTGTTAGCCCCAATATCTACCTGGGGAGTTCCTGGTCAGTCCACGAGAACATAGGTAGCGACCATCTCCCTGTTTTAATTGAACTAAATGGTGAATTGCCTGTTTTTAAAAGCAATAAAAAGTACTGGAATTTCAAGAGGGCTGACTGGGAGTCCTATACCCGTTCTATTGAAACCGATATTAACTCTAAATCCATGACAAATATTCTTGATTCTGATTGGCTCACCCTGAAATCAGTTATTATAAATAATGCTAAAAAGGCTATTCCCAGGGGTAATATTAAGAGTTTTAAGAAATATTTTACCCACAAGTCACCAGCTCTCCAGCCTTTGTTGGAGGAGAGAAAAAGAATTCTTGGCGCCCTAAATGAGCCTAAGGATATTTCTCGTAGAATTAATTTAAACAGAGTCAATGCTGAGATTAAACTAGCCTATGCACAATTCAAGAGAGATAAATGGAATGAACTTTGTTCTGGGCTTGATCCAAGGGTCTCTAATAGTAAATTATGGAAATTAGTGAAGAGTATTAGTAAGGAACAACCTCAGGAAGAATTATGCAATACGATTCAAGGCACAGACGGCCGAATTCCCCAAACTGATTGCGAGGCTGCTGATATCCTTGGTGCGCACTATCAGAAAACCAGCAAGCTTAGCTTCTCTCATGTTGACAGATCTATCACGAAGAGAGCCAGAAACATTGTTCACGGGTGCCGTAGTTCCCGCGAGGGGATACCCATTTTCTCAACTGATTTTCGTTTGCACGAACTCAAGGCTTCCCTCATGGATACTGATTTACAAAAATCCCCCGGTCCTGACGGCATTCACGGATACTTCATTGAACATCTGGGTCAGGCTGGAAGACAGAGATTCTTGGACATAATAAACTTATCTTGGAAATCGGGACGGCTTCCCCGAGACTGGAAAAGGGCAACCATCATCCCTATCAGAAAGCCAAACAAAGACGCCAGTTCTCCCGATAGTTATAGGCCCATCGCACTTACATCTATTGCGTGTAAGATAATGGAGAGGATGATTTTAAAGAGACTTTTATTTTATTTGAATTCACGTGGTCTTTTCCCCAAGGAACAATATGGATTCAAATCAGGACATAGTACTACAGATCAGGTGCTTTATTTAACCCAGAGGATTCGAGATGCGCACAATTTGAAGCCTACAAACCACACAGTGGCAGTTTTCCTGGACTTGTCGAAGGCTTTCGATACTGTTTGGAAACAGAGACTTATTACCAAGCTCTTTGACGGTTTTGGAATTCGTAATAGGGCCTTGCCTTGGATATATGATTTTCTAAGAGACAGAGTAATCAGGGTTAGATACAACAACTCCAAGTCCAATGGTCTTAAGTTGGGACAGGGTCTTCCTCAGGGCTCCGTTCTGAGCCCTATTCTTTTTCACTATTTTTGAGTGGCATCGAGAAAGTTATCTCCAGGAGATGTGAAGTAGGATTGTTTGCGGACGACATAGTCCTATGGAACTCCGGTGCCAATATTGCTGACTTGGAAAATAATATCAACCAGACTCTAGTTGATGTGTGGAACTTTGCTGAAAACCACAAATTACGTTTTAATCCTTTAAAATCCACTACCAGTTTTTTTACAACAAATAGAAAGCTGTACAATTACCAGCCTAGGATTTTTCTGAACAACCAACCTCTCTTAGTGGATAGATATCCAAAATACCTGGGTTTTGTTATGGACCCTGAGATTACAAGCCATAAGCACATCGACCATCTTGTAGAAAAATGCAGAAAACGTCTGACTATCCTGAAATATATATCTGGACGCGACTGGGGAGCAGAAGCATTTACGCTTAGAAATACTTACATCGCGCTATTAAGACCCATCCTGGAGTATGGCTTCCCAGTTTACTGCTGTGCCTCTAAGACTAGCCTTCAGAAGCTTGAGCGAGTTCAACTGAGCGCAGCTCGGATTATTACTGGTCTTCGAAACAGTTGTCCTAACGACATTGTTCTATACGAGGCGAATTTGCTACCACTCAGTCACAGAAGAGACTCAAATCTTGTGAAGTATTTTAATAAACTCTTTTGTTATGGCTCCCAAAATCGAACCTCGGACTTTCTCAGGGGCTGGAATAATAACCAGAGACTAAAAAGAAAAAGTCCCCTTAGTCAGATAGCCAGTGATAATGTTATCTCTAATACTGTAGAGTCGCATTCCTTGAACCCATGCATTGACCCATCTGAGGGTCTTAACGGGGTATTTTTTCACCCTAATCTTCCTATCGAGGTTAACAAGTCTTCAGATCTTCCTGAGTACTTAAGGCAACTTGCTCTTGAGTTGATCAACAATATCCATGATGAATCTGTGCTTATTTACACGGATGGTAGCAGAAATGACAGAACTTGTTCCGGTAGTGGGGTATTTATTAAGTATCAAAACGAATCCCACCAAATCTCAATCAGAAACCCCGACGGTTGTTCCGTCTTTCGCAGTGAACTTATTGCAATTAATGTGGGTCTTGATACGGTTCTTTCTCTCCCTGGGAATGAGGAAATTTGGATTTTGTCGGACAGCCGGAGCGCCATCCAGCATCTTACTAACTGGCACAGAGTCCGTGATAATACAGGAGTAGCTATCTTGGACAAGCTTAGACGACTCTCCTTATCTCGTGAGATTCACTTACAGTGGATCCCTTCCCATGTAGACATTGCGGGTAACGAATTGGCTGATGCCCTAGCAAAAAGAGGTACTGACAAGCCTTTGCTTACTCCGGCGTCTCTTACCTATTCTGAACTATATTCTAGACAGAAAGGCCTTGTTCGGTCTGCATTTGCCATTCCCCCCGTGCACCATTGGTACCAGGGTAATCGTCCTGGCGGATCTCTATCCCTCCGGTGCAGCAGACTGGAACAAACTACTATAACTCGTTTTCGAAGTGGCCACCTAAGATCATTGGCATTTAACAACAAAGAAAAGAAATTTCCAATTTGCGCTAAGTGTTTCAAAAGCCAAGCCACTCCGGATCATATCCTTGAGTGCTTGGGACTCGATAAAGAAGATCTTCTGGAGCGACCATTTTTGGTCATTGATTTCCTGAGAGTGTATAATATCATGGACTTGGTCTAGCGCTGCTAGACAACAGGGATCAGCAACAACACAACAGATACATATTACTCTAACATTGGTATTACTCACTTATTGATATTTTGGTATGTAGGCCATTATAATAGCAGCATTTTAAAGTAACTGGTTTCGCAACTTCTGCAGCATGACATCTGTGAGTAGATAGTTCTATAAATAAAAAAATATCTATTAGTTCCAAATGAAAGATAATTTGACACAAAAGGTTTTGCCTTTATGTATGCAGAAGATAAAATATGCTCAATTGGGCTATGTTCGTTATAAAGGAAAAGGAAAGATCTTAAAACTTAAAATTGATTAATTACATGAGAATATATACAAAAAGGTCACTTTCCAGTACAATATTTTTAAACCAAATGTTATTGATAAAAAAAATTTCTATAACAAATTCAAGTTTTGCAAGAAGCCAGAAAAAGGATAAAACGTATACATAAAGAAGACCTAACTATTTCCTTTATGTAATTTGGCAATATTTTTTTTCTAAGTTTTGATTTTATAATCATTTGCAATCCGTAAGCAGCTGATCCATCATGTAGAACAGTTGTAAAACACATCCAACATGTATTATGAATGAAATATCAATTTTAAAATATTAAATGCTTAACTGATAAATAAGATTAAACTTAAACTATATTATTTCTCTCTAATAAAATAATTAAATTATTCTCAAGATGGATATCACAAAACTTTACCTCTTTGATAACAAGTGGTGTTTTGAATAATTTTGACCAATATCTGGGCTTTACGTTTAATCGTTTTATGTTATAAATAACAATAAGAAAAACAACATATAAAATAATGTCAACTATCAAAAATAACTTTAACCTCTGTATTTTCTGTAAAATACTCAAATAAAACTCACAACAAAAGAGATATCGAGAAATTAAAAACAGTTAATAAATTTAGAAATTATATAGATATGTATGTAAATATGTTTGGAAGATTAACCTAATCATGCTTACTATATTAAAACAATAAAATAAAATAAACATGGAGTTTACAAATGCAATATTTTAATTATTTGTTATTATTTTGAAATTGTATACTGAATTTCAAAATTAGAGGTATTTCTGAAATCAAAACAGATAAACGTTTGATAAACTATTTCTCATATCATACTCATTTTACTTGTATACCTTACTAATTTACTTTGTTTAAAATTATGTTTAAGTTCTTTATTTAACTTCAATTCCTTAAAGAGAAAAATCAAAAGTAAATAAAAATAATTCTGACAATATTATATTAAGGACAATATTGTCATCATATTCAGACTTTGTAAATCGGTAAAGGAGAAAAAAATTATGTTTTAATTGTATGTTTATGTGTGTATATATACAAGATTAGATATATCATTTACCCATTATCCGGTCGACTATTTACTATAACAGCAAAACCAATTACATTACTATAAAAGAATCAAGTGATCAAAATGTCAAACGTATCATCAAATGCTTGAAATGTTAATCACTTTCGGAACAAGTTCAGTATCCCCATACACTTGGCGACGTAGCGAATTTTTTTGTCGCCAAGCTAGGCGCGCATTTATTAAAAATGGAATCTTCCCTAAGTTCGATCGAAAAATAAGCATTTCAGAAAATTTAAAAAGGGAAATAAATATAAATAATGGACTTACTTGATATGAAGTTAAGCTGACATGCCGATTGGTATACTTATTTTGACATTTTATTCGTGCAAAAATATTTTCGTGCATTTTATTCGTAAAAGCATGCAAAAATATTTTTCTAAATATATACACTTTATAAAATTAAAAAAAAGCATGCAAAAACTTATTTTCAAATATATATATTTTTTAAATTTAAAAAAAAACATGAATAAAATAATTTTTAAATATATACACATTTTGAGTAAATAAAAATGAAACACTAATATAATAAAAAAATACATGTAAGCAATAGAATTGAAATAAAATAATTACACCGTCTCCAAATCCAATTTCCGTTAAAAATTAATTAATATTTAAGAATCCTAAATTAATTAATAATTTGGAATCCTGAGCAATAATCCATCATTATTATCTTTAATTTTTGCTAAAATAATTTGTTCATATTTTTCAACATTTTGAACATGAGACATTTTAAATTAAAACAAAAAATAAAGTAATTAAAACAATAAATAGATGATAATAAATTAAGAAAACGAAATAAAGAAAAAAGAATATTTAACGGTTTTAAATATATAAAATAAAATATATCATTTAATAAAAAAATATATATTAAAATTAAACCAAATAAAAATAATGAAAAAGAAATAGTAAAAAAGAAAAATTTACGATGTTTGGACACTGACGACAACGAAACACAACAGCGGGAAATCCACTGATTCCAGCAGCAAAAGTTAACGAAATTAAAATGACTACCAATTAAAACGTAGAACAATCAGCAAAGAAAGTTCTGGAAAGTTCTCGAAGTGAAACTAAAAAAGCTATTGCCACAAAAAAAGCACATATATAACGTAAAAATTATTTAAAACACGAGAAAAACGGAATCTGGCAACGAAAAAATAAAAATAGTAACAAAAACTAAATTTGGCAACACTACAATAAACGTAAACAGCGGTTACCAGATTTGGCGAGAAATCAGTGTATGGGGATACTGAACTTGATCCTTACTTTCTCCAAAATGTAAAGGAACAAATATTCTAGTTAACTTATATTTTCATTAAAACAAATTGAAATTATTTTTAATTCATACTTCAATTTTTCAGTCATAAATAAAAAAACGTAAAATATGATTTTAAATATAATAAAGTATGTAAACACAAGAGTAGCTATTAAGCTGTTACATCTGACAGGATTCTTTACATGGAAATAGTTAACATGCTACACAACTAATTTAAATAATAACAGTTGTTCCAATTAATCTGTCAGATTCCCACAGAAATTTTAAAATTTACTATTTTCAGTACTATATTTTCAAATTTTAGATGCAAAAATATTTCGCTAAGAAATCCACAATGATTTTAATGGTTGACAGGGTTATACATAAAAACCATGTTATGTATGCAATAAAATATTTTGTAATGTTTATGCATTGTACAATTTTTCATTCCTTAAAAAAGATCTTTGATGAGTATACAAAATTTAAAACCACGAATCCTTATAAGAATAAGACAAAATATTTCGGTCAGATAAAATTGACTTAAAAATAATAGTAAATAAGCCTTTTAAAAATAAAATAACTAAAGTCGATATTGAATTCACACACAATTTTTTGACATAAATGCTACAAGACCCTATATTAATTTATTGAAAGTAAACATCTAAGAAGTCAATTAATAATCGACAAATAATTTCTATTGTCAATAAGCATTGGAGTTTTGCAATTAGTTTAACATATTTAATTGAGAAATTAACTTTACAACAAACATATAATTACTAAAAAACCAATGATTCTCCTGTAAAAAAACTAAACGCAAGAATATTAATAAACTGATTACAATGTAATTCAATAAACCAAAAGTAATTTAAAGTCTTTTACTCGGTTTTAACATTCGTCCATAACGGAATATATAACTCCTTGGTTATCAGGGATTAAATCCTTGGTTTGGCAATGACTATCATCATTCGATCCACTGGAAGAGCTGACTGCTAGAAAATCAACCGTTGTCACTTCGATTGGATAAAGCATTTTTATGGGTCTTAAAACATTTCCAGATTGAGTCTTAAGTTCCACTAAGCATACCTTTCCATCCTTTCCAAGAAAAGTTCTTATGACATTTGCCAAAGACCAGTTTATTCGCTTGTTGTTTGTATCTCCGATGAGAATAAGATCTCCTTCTTTTATGAATGATCCACTTTTTAATTTGGAATAATCTTTTAACAATCCAAGATACATCTTATCTCCATAAAGGGTTTGTCTGACTTTATAAATAAAGTGGACGACCCAATTTATTGGAACTAAGAGTTCATGGGTTTGAGGCAATGTCACAAAATGCTATCGAGAAGAAGTGCCCAGTACCGTGCGAGCCCATTGAGAAGAAGAAGACTAGGAAGAAGAACAATCCAAGATACTCAGTTCTAAAACGGCTTCGCAGATCTTGCTGTAATTTCAAACGGTAAACATATCTTTTATTAGATTTTCTTGAATCAATAATGTCAAATTCAGGAACGCCTACTTCTTTATTTTCTTGTAAGAACATAGATGGAGTGAGGGCTGACAGGTCGTTTGGATCTTCTGAGAGATACATCAACGGAATGAAGTTAATGAGACTTTCAACATCGTATAATACTGTAGCTAACTCTTCTTCATTCAAGCAAGCTTTTCCTTGTACACTTCTTAGAATGCCCTTCAATATTCAACCAATCTCTCCCAGAAAATCTTTCCACCAAGGAGCAGAGGGCGGATTAAATTTCCAAGAGATTCTTTTCTTTGAAGCAAAATCTTCGACTGTACCCCAATCGATAGTTCTTAAAAGATTTGCTGTTCCTGGAAAATTTGTGCCATTGTCTGAATATTCAGTAGAAGGACGTCCTCTCCGCGCAATAAAATGGTGAAACGCAAGGATAAAGCATTCAGTGGACAATGAAGATACCAACTCGAGATACACCGCTCGATAGATGGCGCAGGTGATGAGTACCACCTAACATTTTCTTCCTTTTTTGAGACATATTGGCCCACACAAGCCGATACCGATTATTTCGAAGACTCGAACACGATCCTCTGGAAGAGGGATGCTTTCGCCCACGAGATGCTGAACAGAAAATCTTCTACACTTAGTACAGTTTCTTATCACACTTCGCACTGTCTATCTAGTCTTCATTATCCAATAGGATTCTCTGAGATGAGACATCAATGTTTGAGTACCAGCATGATCAAGTTCGATGTGCTTGCTCATGGGTAACTTTCCAACCATATTACGCTTAATTGGCAATAATATGGGAAACCTAAAAATTTCTAAGTTTTTCTTGAGGTTATTCTTGTCGAAACTCGTCATAGACCATCACTATCTTTTATGGTTTGGAAGTTTTGCTTTACTTCTCCAGTAAAGGATTCTCTTTGAATTTCCTTTAAAATGAACCTCTTAGATGTTTTGATTTCTTCAATCTCCAATTTTCTTCTTTTCCTGTCTCTACTATTTCTTTGGATATTCTTGCAGAATCTAATGACATAAGCCACGATTCTCACAATTTTTTTGATGGAGGATATTCTATGGAAGAATTCAAATCTGTTAGTATCTTAATTTGTTGCAGAGATCACTGTTTTCTTTCTTTCTGAAAATACAACATCTTTGTCTGCAGAAATTTCTCTAGCAGACCAATTTTCCAGTAGTTGCTTCAACCAACCTGGTCCTTCCCAACACCGGGATTCGAATAAATCTTTCGGATTGCATCCCCTTGAGGATAAATCGGTGGGATTATATTTACCTTGAATGTCTCCAATCCTCTGGATCTGTCAGCTTCCCAATTTCATTCATTCGGTTCGCTACAAATGTAACCCAATTATCCGGCTTTTTTATCCAGTATAAGGCATTCATCGAGTCAGTGTAGAAAAAAAATTTCGTGCATTATTCATACTTAAATCTTTATTGACAGTGTGAGGGAGTCTGGCTCTAATGGGCCACGCAAGAACTTCTAATCTAGAAATAGTTATTGATTTTACGGGTGCTACAGTTGACTTAGCCTGTAATAATTAAAAATTATCTTTTCCCCCCTATATCATTTCTAACAAAAACTTATGCTGCATAAGCAGATTTGCTAGCCTCTACAAAGACATGGAGAGTAGTATTCGCATCAAGCTTGGGTAGTTTTTTAGGAGTTTCTACATCTTTTATATATTTTAATTCATAGGACCATTTTAGAAATGTTTTTTTTTAAATTAACCGGTAGTACCGCATCCCAATTTATTCTTTCCATCCAACATTCCTGTAGTGTTAATTTTGGAAAAAGAGTAACAGGACTTGTAAACCCAATAGGATCAAAAATTCTACTCAATATCGATAGTACATTTCGTTTACTTGGCACTAATGAATTTTCCACTTTTACCTCACACGACAAAATATCATTATACAAATCTCATTTAAAGTCTAAAACGGAAACAACTTCTTTATAATCATCCCCATGCATTTTCAAAATTGAAATGTCTTCATCCCTTCTAGGCCGGTTATGTTTCCAACCCCTCAAGTCAAATTGCACAGAAGCCATTAATTCTTTAGATACCACGATGAAAGAATTTAACTCCTCCATTGCATTCACACTCGCAACACAATTGTCTCCATACTTAGAATCTCTAAGTTTTAAAACTGTACCTTTTTTTACAGTCGTGTACATTTTCAAATGATAACTGATAGCCGTGGCGTGTTAAAATGGGCTGCCTTATTCATTCCAAAAACTAAACGGCAAGGGGAATAAGTAATCAATTTTTCCGGATCAACTCTCTCCCACCATAAAAACTGTAGGAATTTCCTGTTAGGGGGAGGTTTGTTAATTTGTTGAAAAGCTCTGTGGAAATCCGAAATTATCCCGAATTTTCCTTGCCGAAATCTGTTAATCAGTTTTGGAATCAACTATAAATTATTTGATCCTTTCTCAATACAATCATTCAGAGACACTACATTTCTCTCACGCGCTGACGCATCAAAAACTGGCCTTATTTAAGTAATAGAGTTTTCTTTAAAGACAGGTCTATGAGGTAAATAATGACCTTTAAACTTTGTCAGTTTCTCCGAATCAACTGGTTCGATAATTATTTCTGCTACCCATTCCCTAAATACATTTTCATAATCCAGAAGACAGTCTCCTTTCTGGAGAGCCTTTACGCATGAATTCAAACGTCTTTCGACAAGATTTCGATTATCTGGTAATTCCGGGTGAACCTCCAACCAGGGGAGTACACTTGATACCTACCCTCTTCATCTCTTCTCAACAAACAAATAAAATGAACTTTCGCCACTTCCTCAATCTCCAATCTTGATTGAGATTGGTTCAGTCATTCCCAGTGAGTCAAGTGACCATAAGTCAGAAGTTTTCAAATCGGTAACATGGAGGGACAAAAACACTTCATTTACACTAATAGTTTTCCCAGCCCTCCCCTTTACAGTCCGACCGAAATGCGTATTCATAGCAACAAGACCCTTCGACAGATTTCTATTTTCCCCAGTAAGCAATTCTCCCCCATAATCTGTGCCTGTGAATCCGTGAATTTCATTTGCATTCTTATTAAATAAACAGAGATTTTCATTTATAGCAACGCCACTAGGATAAATGCCCTCCCCTTTTAACTCTTTTATAATTTCTCTATTTTCCAATTTCGAAATAGGGGCACAGATTAATTTCTGTTATATAACATTTAATGTACATGTAAAACTGTCGTCCACATTACTTAGTTAAATCACATATTTTTATGTGTTTCTTTTTTTCTGCGAGCTTACAAATAATCCACGTGCAACTGTTTTCTGCCCAACACTCTTTAATTTTAACTTACGTGCTGCAAATTCCGATAAATAATTACAAGAGTTACCAGTATCAATTATCATTCGCAATAAATATTTTCGCTTACCCTTCGAAATATTCACAATAAGAGTTTGCAGCATTACTTTTTCTTTATTGGCGGGGTTACAAAGCGCAGTCCGTATCGAGTTTCGTTTTCGAGGGAGCGGAATTATTTTCTTTTTCTCCTGCACCATTCAACTTTATTTTTCTTCCCATGCACATAATAGTAACGTGCCTACCAGAACATATCTCACACTCAACGTTAGCCTCGCAAGAAGAATAGAGATGTCTCTTTTTAATTATATCATTTAAACCATAAGTGGTCCAGGTGCACCCCCAGGGGTCCATAGGAGACCACACGGGGGTCCACATAGACGTGAAAAGAGAACAGGGGTTCACAATTTGTAAGTGGGTGTCCATGAAAAATATTTTTGTTTTCATAATAAAGAACAAAAATTTTTGCTTGGATTTACCTATCAACGTAGGCAGGTAGCATCATTCACTAGGTAAGTACTCGAAAATATTCGAGACTCAGTGAAAACACAGAATTGAATGGAACAATAGATAATAGTACAAGTGTACAATGTCAAGACTTGCAAAGTGCCGCCTGTGAGCTCGCACTTTCAGAATGCTTGTTTAGACCTGCAAAGGGATGAAATGCGACTTGCGCTGTGCTTGCAGTCTACATTAATATAAATAAGAATGCCAAGAACAAAACGTTATGCATTTGTTTCCGGAATATTGAATATAAAAGTGTGTGAGTGAATCGGTGTCAGTATTTGCAGTGCCGGAAAAAGTAAGTATCTGCCTATTTCTTATACATGTTTTTATTGTTATTTATAAGAAAATATGCTACTTTTTTTCCTTCTTAACACCTTTAATTTAGGGTGCTATTTTTAGGAGATTTGGGAATACAGTAGAAATGTAACAGCAGGGGTTCTACCGATAATAGTAAAATTAGCTATTAAATTCTTTAAGAGCTATTAAATTCTTTTTATATGTATTTTGTAGAGGACAATTACTTTTTAAATTATTATCATGACGTAAATATATGTTCTAACTATGTACTTTTTTCCATCACACATTTTGTTTTTTGTTAAGCACATAAAATGTCTCAATCAGCAGTTATTTGTATACTGGAATCAAATTAATTAGTTTTCCCAATGAAATTAAAGACATGGCTACGTTGAGACGTTTTTATAAAAATGCAATCTATAAGTTAGTTAAAGTATTTTAATGAATTTAAATTAAATATTTTGAATTAGAATTTTTTGACTGCATACTAAAAGATTTGTGTAGTAATTTTAACAGTGACCACTTACTAATGTTTGAAAATTTTGATTCAAGCTATATACACTACTGGTCATTAAAATTGCTACACCAAGAAGGAATGCAAATAACAGAACGATATTTATTGGACGCTTAAATTATAGTGGAAAGAACAAGTGATTATCTAATCAGGAAATTACAGGAAATTAGGATGTATAGATCTTGAGAAATCAGTACCCAGAGCAGCCATCTCTGGCTGCAATAACAGCATTTATCCTCCTAGGCATGGAGTCAAACAGAGATTGTATGGCATGTACAGGGATCTCAGTCCATGCAGCTTCAACACTATGCCACAGTTCATCGACAGTAGTGGATGGTGAGTGATGGCGTACCAATCGCTCGGCAACCATTGACTACACGTTCTCAATCGATGACAGATCAGGAGAACGTGCTGGCCATGGTAACAGTCGAACCTGTTCTGCGTCAAGGAAGTTCAGAACAGTACGGGCAACATGCGGTCGTGCATTATCCTGTTGAAACAAAGCATTAGGGAGGCGTCGAAGGTAGGGCTGAGCCACGGGCCTTAACACATCGGAAATATAACCGTTGCTGTTCAAAGTGCCGGTAATGCAAACAAGAGGTGATCGAGACGTGTATCCAATGGCACTCCATACCATCATTCCAGCAGATGGACCAGTATGGTGATGTCCAATGCAAACTGGCAATGCACGTTTTTCACGATGCCTCCAAACACGGATGCGGCCATCATGGTTCTGTTTACAGAATCGAGATTCATCTGTAAAGATGACGTGATGCCATTCCCGCGTCCAGGTTCGTCGCTGAGGCGCTCCTGTCTGTGACGCAGCGTCAATGGTAGCCGAAGCCATGCTCGCCGTGTAGATAATCCATGTTGCTGCAAACGTCGTCAAACTGTTCGAGCAGAAACTTGTTGCCTTGCAAATGACTCCATTTCTCGACTCAGGGTTCGTGACGTGGCTGTACGATCACTTGTGACCACGTGGATAAGATGTCTGTCTTCTCTGCTGTTAGTGATGGGGGGTCGCTGAGATCCTGCATGACGTTCCGTATGATTGTCCTGAACCCATCGATTCCATATTCTGCTAACAGTCATGGGGTCTCGACCGACGCGAGCAGCAATATTGCGGTACGATAAACTGCAAGCCCGGTAGGCTATAATCCTTCCTCGATCAAAGTCAGACACGTGCTGATAGGCATTTCTTCTGACACGAGGCATTACAACAACATTCTTTGCCGAAAACGACGTTGAAACGGAAATTGAGTATGAGAAAACTGCTGTCAAATCTCTGGTTTTATACACATTGTAGATGTCGCTACTGCCGCCTGCTTTGTATGAATGCGCTGAAAATCTAATCATTTGCATATCACAACAAGTTCTACCTGTCATGCAAATTTCACGTGTGTGGTGTGCCGCTTTCCTGGTGTAGCAATTTAAATGGCCAGTAGTCTATTTGGCGAAAAATTGTCATGCGATATTTAAACTAAATTGGGTGAGATAGTTTATATATCCAGTATCATTACATATTTATTTAAAAGTATTTTTGGTAAATTTTATATTATTATTAACAAAAAATACCCTTCTTAATCTTGAAATTAATCTTAATAAACTGACATTCTCATTATTAATACCGTATAAATTAAATAGAACAGATTCCGGTAATAGTTGCCAATTTAACTGTTCAAGTTATATTTGGCATTTTTAATGCTATTTACATTTCCAGACGATATAAGATTCTTAATTTTTTAAATTTGCAATGTAATTTAAATAATACCAAATAATATTTTTTATAGTTCGATGTGAATTGTGACGTTATCCGGCATCGAACCCAGACCATTCTACATAACGTATAATTGATTTGCGTACATAAATGGCTTAATTATGTCTGACTATATGCGAATTCGTACCATATAGTGAAAAATCCAATAGAACAAAGAAAAGAAATTTTCAAATCTGAAACATCGGAGAAGTGTGTGCTCCCTACTGATTAAATCAAAGAACACAGTAACAGTTATACACAAATAAAATTACATTTCCCACATGCAGTTTGTGTAAAACTTGCATGTGCATATAATAAAATGCAACCGAAATCGAACACAAAATCTTATGTCTAAAGTCTGAAGTTATAATTTGCATAACCATGCTTTGGACTGTTGAAATCAAACCATATACTGAAATTAAACACACAATAAATTAAAATTTAACAAAACTGAATTATAATAATGAAAACAATTGAATATATTGAAAATTCTAGTACCATTTGCATGTAAAATAGTGATATTGGCAAAAGTTTATAAGGGTACGCTTATTACAGTTTTAGCAATCATAAGCAAAATCTTAAGAGTGGATGTCTGAAATAATATCAATTGGTAAAATTCGGACTAAATAATGAATTGGGTTATGTTAAACTGAATATCTGCAGAGTATGCCATCCAAACATTATATTGAAAAAATTTTATTCTCATCGTCCAATTAATATAGATTTTTAACAGCTGCGCAGTTAAAAGCTGTACATTATTTTGTTTTTACCAATCTTCATGCCAAATGAAAGATAATGGTGTAATACGTTGCCCCAAATCACAGCAACTTTTTTGTGTGTGCTTGCACCAGAAATTCAGGCAATTCATATCATCAATGATTTAAAAACTGACCAAGTTTTGTCTTCTCTTCGCCAAGCGGAAATAGTACAAGAAATGGTTATTTATTTTCATTTTGGTTGCCATAATTCAATTTGAACGAATGATCGTGAAGTTTTCAACTTTTAAACAGCAAATTTAGACTGAGAATGGGCATATTAATTTCAATATAAAATAATTTAACTGCTTAAAAACTTGATTACATTTTAACGAATATTTTATATTTCAAAGTATTTTTTTAAAATAATTTAAAAGTATTTCCAAGTATTTATGCATATTTTCTTAATAGGCTATATTTTTATATAATATAAAAGTCATGCAAAATTTAATACTGTACTATCGAATGTAATGAAGAAAATATCAAAATTTTGCATTATTAAAATATAGTATATTTGTTACCTCATATTGTTTTTTAACTAACTTAATTTAAATTTTACACAATTTAAAACACTTTTTAAGTTTTTAAATTTGAAATTGTGAAAAATAACCCTTATATAAAGGATGTACTATATTTTTGGATGTTGCTGAGACATTTTTTGTTTTGATAGATACTTTAAAATAGAATTACTTCAAAAAACCATATTAATATTTATCTTTAAATCTGGATAACTAAAACTGAGTTAAAACTTTGTATTGACCAGACTTCTGGAATTTTCATTAAATGGTATATATTCATATTAAATACTTAATTTTGTACCCTCTTTAAGAACTTAAAAAAATTGTTTTGTTTAAAATGCATACATTTAAAAAATCTCATTAGTTGTATGAATGTGGCCCACCCTATAAACGGGTTTGTGGTGGTATGGCACGAGCAACGCTACTCGCCTCCGTGACTTTGTTCACAGGTGCCCGCTGGGTAACGACACATGAGTAGCAGTATATGGCCTTGTTGTGGCATAGGGTTCGTCACCCAAGTGTGCCCGCCGTTAGAAAAAAATATCATTAAGAACTGACTGTTCAAAAATTAGACATAAATATCTTATTAAACTTTTAAAAATGTCTATTAACAATTAAAATTGCATTTACACTTTTCTTTTCGTAATATTTTTTAGATCTTCACTTCTCAAGCCTTATATATGCAGTGTATTCATCAATGTTTCTTACTCTTGGACTGACCGAAGCTAAAGAATGTAGAATATAATGTTTAAATTTAATTATTAAAAAAATGGGCATTCAGTCATATCTTGTCAGACGGTAAAATAATGCTATGGCTAAAGGAAGTCGAAAATGTGAAATATTTGGTAAAATCTGGTATAAAATGTTAACTCAAGGATTCGTTTACATTTCACAAAAATTATAATAAAAAAATAATAAATTAAGTAAATAATTACAGTAGTATATTGAAGAACTTGTTTTATTTTCTTAATAAATTGTGATGGTTACAGAAAAAGAAAAATTTTAATAAATTGATATAATTAGGCAAAATATTTTTTAAAAAATCACTTAAGAAAAATATCAAAATCAAAGAGTGAAATTGATTAAACAAAACAAAGAAAATCCATTTTAGATGTTCATCTGAATTAATTAGCATTTTAAAAACTTGGCTATAAGCAAAATTTCCAAATAAGAATTTATCATGAAATATAGAATCTACTAGTTAAATTATGGCAACCTTAAAAAATTTTCCAGAAAAGCAATCTAGTGATACAGTTAATTTTTACAGTAAATCTGAAATAAATCTCAAGCATTCATTGGACAATGAAATCGTATTGCCGAAATTTGTGACGTCACGGATGTTTAGTATACGGGAGCTCTTCAAACAGAAATGTCGGCAACTCTAATGTAATAAGGGCCTTTACATTAGTAACATAAATCATTATTTTTATTTTTAAAAAATTTTTAATTGTATTAAATAAAAGCAATCAAACATAATTGCTGAATTTAGAATGAAATATTTGACTTTTCTTTTAAAGCAAACACGGTAAACATTCTCATTTTCTATTTAATTAGTGAAAAATAACGATGTATTCTGGGAAAAGATAGTCAATAAAATACCGTTTTCAAACTGAGTTTAAAAATTAATCGATACAATTTTAATAATTTTCCGAATTTTTTTAATCAGAGCAAAAATTATAACATTTTGTGTTCATTTGGCAATACTGAATATAATAGTTGCAAACCAAACGATTATAATTCATGTTATTTAGAATTATTTGCCATTTTGAAGTCTGCAGATTGTTCCTTCTGACTTCTATTTAGATATAACTCTACACATTATCATAATTCTATTTAAAATGAACAACATAAATATGTGAGTATACTTTTTAGTTTTTAAGTATTATATTTAAATATAGTTTTTATTTAAACATTTATTGAAAGATATTAAAATTAAATTTAGTTAATTTATTTTTCATTGAAAAGTATTATTTTTAATTTTTGGTATTCCTCTATGGCATAATTTTTGAATAAGCATATAAAAATTCCCTATTCCTCAATTCTTTCAAAGTAATTTGTAATTTAATTTAATATTATAATAAAATATCCATTTCGTTTACTTTTCAAATAAAAAAGTTTAGTTATTCTATTCTATTGCAATTTAAAATTGTTCAATAAATTTATACGGTTCTAAACTTTCTATAGGATTTAAGTAAGTTTCAAATATCTCAGAAGAATATTCAAATATTATTTAAATATGATTAAATATTTATGTTTTACGTGTTTAAATAATTCATTTCTTACTTGTTTTTTGAATATTTATCGGTTATGTTAAATGTTGAAATTAAATAACATAATTATAAAGTGTTAAAATTCAAGTATCACACTCATGGGGTGATCATCTTTTCTTAAATAGTTTTATGAAAATTCGAAAAAAAATCACATAATTTTCTGCCTTTTATACTTTGCTATTTTGAAAATTTGTGTTGTAATTTATTTACTTTTTAGTAACATGCGGACATATTTTCTGAACCAAATGAAAAAGAAAATACTCAGTGGATTTCTTTATCTTCTTTCTTATTTAAACTTATATTTATTATTTTTCAGCTTCCCTATAATTTTAATTTTAGGCCAGAAAAATTATGTCTTGGAAATATTTCCTGACAATTATATGTAAAATTATATCACATTTCACTGCTTGTCACTAGTTATTATTTTTAGAAAAATAATCTCAAAAAAATTAATGCTATAAAAGTTTTTTATAATGTGTAGGATATTTTTGGCATATTTTTTATTTTCAGTAATTTTATTGCCAAAAAGATTTCAGTTTAATTAGTTGTTAAAGACTTTCTAAACATGAATCAGGAAATTTGTTCTCGCCAAAAATGGCAGCGTATTAGAAAAACGTAGATAATCAAAGCAAGGAAATTCTGCTATCAACTAAATATGGTAGCGTTTCCAATAAATCTCATTATTCTTTTTCATATTGCGCAGATAAAAGTGAGTCGAAGGAATATAATTCAGGCTTAAGAGTAAATGTATTTAAAAATGAAAATGGCTCACGTTTAAATTTATCATCCAGTTCATCATCTGAAACCATAAGAGAATCACAAAAAATGTCATTTCTAGCTCAAATTATTCCAATTTCTCTGAGTGTTCAGAATCGAGTATAACTCTGAATGATGACTATTCCGTTAGTACAACTTATACTAAAAATGAGAATTTGATGAATCATAATTTAATTTAATAATATCATAAATGATATCATTAAATTAAATTCATACCGTGTTAATGCTCAACGGTATTACCCTTATGAATTTAATAAGAAGCCAAGAAATTCATTGGAAATAGAATTTCGGAAGGCTACTGATTTTGGGCAATTTTTATTGTTTCGGGCCGGTAATGCTGATAATGCTATTTTATGATATTAGAAATATCTGGACTTGGGAGTTTTTAAAAATAAATACATTTAACATAATAAGCATACGTAATGAATGCATAACTTTTTGGCGTAAGTATGATATCATCCCCCAAGTGATTTCTCGCCAAATCTAGCGTCCTTTGTTTTGATTATAGTGTTGACAATTTAAGTTTTTGTCTCGCTTATAGTATTGCCAAATTGAGTTTTTGCTACATTTCATATTTTTTTATTGACAGATTTGGTTTTTCTCGTGTTTTACATAATTTTTATGTCATATATAAGGTTCTTTTCAGTGGCAACACAGTATTTGAAGTGTTCGTTTTACTTTCAATTCGAAATATTTGTTCTAAATTTGCTGTTGTATTTTGTTGCCAAACATCGTAGGCTGTTCTTTTTTCCAATTTCAATTTATTATTTACATTTTTTTTATTTTGTTTATTTATTAAATTATTTTCTTATATATTTCTTATAATTTATATCTTATAAGAAATATATAATAATTATAATATCACAAATCATGTGTATTTGATATGTGAGCTTGACGTCATATCAAGGAAGTTCATTATTATTTACTTATCTCTTTTACCGGTTGTTCTGAAGACAAGGCAAACGCAACAAAAAAATGTTTCTATTCATTTTCCAATAATACTTTTTTAAGATATCTGGGCACAGGTGCCGTCTAATACAGGGTGCTAAATTCTGAGATTGGATATTTTTTGGCGGATTTTCTTATGCATCTGGCAATTTCGTTTTTATTACGTCATACATATGAAGACCTATAAGAATCATGCAAAAAATTCTATTTTGTAACCCTACATCATGCGCAAGTCCCGATACGTCATCTTGGCAACATTTCTTCATTGCCAAAAAAATTCAGAATTTGGAATCACGGTTTATACGGCACCTGTGCCAATTTCTAATACTATTATGTGATTTAAAATTTTATAAAATGCGTATTTTTTTAAATTTCGTTGTCTGAAATGAATACACTTGAAGCTGCCTTAGTTGAAGAAGTCGAATTCATGAAGGTTGTAAGTATATTTTGTTTCCCTGTTAGTTAAAACAATAGAAATTTTTATATTATAATTAAATCACTGAATATTATACAAAAATTATATTGTTGTGGCATATATTTTAACTCATTAATAGTTATTTTTTGTCTATTGTATGTCCAGAATCCCAGTTGTGCAATTGTGTTAATGAAATTGAATTTGTTGAGAAAATATGTTCTTATACATTTATATTCTCTCATATTGTTTATATATTTTTAACAGATCAGAGCACATATATCGCTTTGCAATCAATATTTGTCCACAAAATTCTCCTCTTTATTAAATTTTGGGATTTCAATTATTATCAATTTAAAGTTGTATATATAAAGCATTGAAAATTTAAACATTATAAATTTTTTCATGAAAGTACCAGTACATTGTACGCATAATTTTGTTCAGATTTCTAAAAATATACACATACACCAGATTCTTTTTTCCCTCTTACATATAAATTCCCAATAACAGGATGCTTACTGG
Source organism: Latrodectus hesperus (assembly GCA_037975125.1). Taxonomy (NCBI): domain Eukaryota; kingdom Metazoa; phylum Arthropoda; class Arachnida; order Araneae; family Theridiidae; genus Latrodectus; species Latrodectus hesperus. Next base: position 37,667 of record JAJQOW010000487.1, read on the forward strand.
TTTGTCTGGGCGTTTTTAAATCAACAGTTCGTGTTTTCAACTACACTGCAGATGAGTAGATGTCTGTAATAATCAGAATCTAATAAAAATTTTAGGTCTCGGTCTAATTATCTTTCATATAAAAAATGTAGCACTAGCGTGCTATTAACAAAAATCAATCCAATCAAATTATACTACACCTATAAATGTAATCGTAAGGACCAAACTTAGTAACATGAAATAAGAATGTTATTGTTTTTTTATTGTTGATTTTCAATTTATTTTTCATTTGCATGGTTAACAAAAAAGTGCATTATGACAGAACATACGATTATATTTATATGTATTTTAAATAAATATTGAAACTTTAACATTCAAAGTAAAAATACCAATTCTTCATTTGCTCAAAAATATTTTTTTAACTTATTGTATCTGAATATTTCTTTTGAACTGCTCAGGGATTAGAATTTGATTCATTTTTGTTTAACTATATATTTTTTTGCTTTTTCTTAGGCGTTTTTTGAAAAAAGATTGTACTAAATTTTCGCATCAATTAGAATGCTTGTAAGGATTTGAGGAATCTCTAAATATTATTTCTTATACTAAAAGTTCATATTATAAGAATGTATACGTAAGAAATCATGAAAGGAGTTGAATATAATTTCTTGAGCATCTGAATATTTCTTGCGATTAGACATCTATATCTTATTGTCTATTAATACAGGACTAAAGATTCCTCGGGATATTCCTATTTCGGTAACGTAGATTCGAAATAAAGTAATGTTCTACTTACTCTGTAATATGGGACTATTTAGCTAGGTAAGTTTTATTGAATTCGTTTTTTAGCATAATACTTGATCATATGGAAAATAAATTTAATATTATATCAGTAAACACAACCCTCTATCAATAAACGTTACTCTCTTCTTCAATAACGTAGCTTCGTCTCCAGTAAATTCCTCAAAATTTTTACATCCATTTTAATAACCTTCACTGTTTTTCAAATCCGATTCGGCTTTTTTTTATTGGTGGCTTTTTTAAAATCTGTACTGAAAATATATATACCTTCGGTGCTCGCTCCACTGGTGGAGCACCAGTAATATTTCAATCTTAAAACAAATTTGAACATATTTATTGAAGTAGCTTCTCCTTGTCGTAAAAGAATAAAGCCGAAGATCATTATTTTGTATGTCCCATAGACATTTTTTGCTGAGAATTTCGGCTACTGGACGATCAATACTTTCAGTACTGTTAGTGTACTTTTTAGAATGAAATTCATTGTACAAGAAATTTAACAAATACAAATAGTTGTAAAAATATCTTATATTTCTATTTAACTACTTGTTTAATTGAGTTATTATCATTTGATGGGCGAAATTATTGCCTATACAACAATTATTTTAGAAAAATAATTTCCAGAGATGAGAAATAGATTAGTAAAATTTAAGACAGCTAGGCGACATTTGGTGATACGAAGAAATTTGACAGTTAAAAGTAAGTTAATATTTTTGAATCGGAAAGGCCAATCGGATCGGAGCCGAGTTACCTCCGATAGGAATGTACTAGAAACTTGCGTGACCTGCATCGAAGAGATATAAATATTGGCTTCATTAGCAAGTTAGACATCTGAATTATCAGGTCTGGAAATCATGGTTCACTTATAATAGAAACTGTAGATTTTTGGCTAGTGCAAAAGCTTCAATTTCTAGAAATTGTCGCTGCTAGTAAAATCTGTAAATAAGTGTTTAAAAAAACTAATCTTTATGTTGTTATTATTTATAGCACTTGGCAAAGCCAAGCTCGCTAACCGATGACTATGAGAAATTAAGACAAAAGGGTGTGTCTTTCATTTTAATCAGAGCAACACGAAGGTGAAAGTACGAATTTGCTCTAACACTTCTCTGACAGATGGCACCACCACAAGTTCCCCTCCATCTATTTTGACTATGATCTGTGAAGGGGGAGGAACTTTTTTCAAAACCATTTCACCCACGGCAACTGCTCAACGACCGACCACAGGAATTTCAATTTCACAGATTTAACGAGCGTGAATATCACGTGTGATTTTTGGCGGCATTGGGAATCGAATCCAGCCCTTTCAGACGGAAGAACGATGCCCTGAAGAGAGTGTTTTGATTCTGGTGTTTTCCCGGTCATCCAATGCAGAAATTCCTGTAGAGGTGCTCCCAGCAGTAGCAATCGAACTTTTCCATTTATGCTACAGATTTCTGTTGTTTCTCCACTGAATTTTCTCGCATCTCGAAATTGGTAAATGTTATGATATTTCTGTTTGCATTGTGTGTGTGCGTGTTTATGTTTGTCATTTACCTTCGTCGGAACATAATATAGTGTTTCTATTGCTAGGTTGTACTATTGTGTTGTGCTTCAGAACTGGCAAGATCTCCTTCTCTTTTACGAAAAAGATTTTATTTAAATTTTATAAAATTTTCTTATTCTATAAAATGCTTATTCTATAAAGTTTAAATCAAATCTTTTTCTCAGAAATATAAGTAAATTTTAAACACTTTTTACTCTGTATTTTTGATTTCTTTTCAATCCCTGTATCGCTTTGATTAGGTACATTTCTCAACTTGTGTTTATTGATTCGATGCACTTCACTGGTAAGAAACTTACGTTCAAATCGACGACGGATCCTGTTTTACCAATGGGCATCCCCACCCATAGAAAAAGGGTTAGTTATAGACCACAATATTCTAGAACATTCCACAGCAGTCGAGTGGGTTCTTGAACGTTCAACAATGATCTGGGATATTCCAGACTATTCTCGAATATTCCAGAATATTGTGGAATGCTTCTTGAATATTCTCGAATGTTCTGGGCAGTTCTCGAAATTTCTAGAGGGCAAAAATTCTAGTCCTTGTAACTTCAAAAGCAAGCCACTCTGATAAGAACGGTGACTATCTTCATGGCGGGAAATAGGGGGTTACCACACCATATAACTCACCTGTTCTTACCTGGGACCCATTTCTAAGTTTTAGAGGCACACACATTGTACACTTTTCTTTATAATATATATTGATTTCCCATTTAACACATGAATTAAATTGCTACTCTCTTACGTGTAAATATATTTCTTTGGTTTAGCTTCAGCATAAAATCCTTTTGCTAACCATGATAATGTTTGCTTTTGCTATGTAATGGCTATCATCGAGTTATATGGAAGCGATTCGGTTAGGTGTTCAACGGCTCACTGGTTTGATTCCCATCAGGAGAAGGGCCCTTTGAAATAAATCGAAAGCCCTTTTAAGATATACTGTTCAAATATGCACTAATGTGTAAAAAGTGATCATAAAGCAATAAACCAATCATTTTTTTGAATATCTGTGTAATTATATAATTCACCAGAATTATTAATTATTATTATTATAAAAACAATTATTATTATTATTTTTAAAAAATAAATTGGAACTCGGTATTTTTGAAAATTGTTTTTTAAAAAATTTATTTTATGTTAAAATAATGCAATTTTTGAAGGATGTGCAGTAAATTAATTACATTCTGAAAATAAATGCCACAAATCGCACTTTTTTTTAAAAAAAGTTTTCCTTAAAACTTTACTTTATCTCATTGAATAGAGTAAATTCTGAAAAATATTCCTTCATCTTTTTTAAAAACATTTTATCAGCATTTTTAGGATTCATAGATATTTTCGTAATTAAAACTCCTGTTGAAATGAATTCCGAATCAACATTTGTCTGAATTATATTGATTTGTAAGAACCATGGAAATTTCATTATCCTGGTTGTATTTTTATGAAACTTGTGTGTATAAAGTTATTCATATAATTCACAAAAAAGAGTATTCTTATTTAAGTTAAAATAATAATGAAATATTTTTATATTTCCTGTGTTCAGAGAGCACTTCCAGCGATGATTGAAAGATTCGCTTGGGAGCTCTTTAGGAAAGATATTGCAAAATAATATGTAAGAATATTCTAAAAACTCAAATAGTTAAATGTATTATGCATAACTGTATAGTATCCAATACTCCCGCCTTGCAGTTGACTTGTAAAACCCATGGGAATTTATTATGCTTGTTGTATTTTTAGGACACTTATTTAAAGTAATATATGTTTTTCACAAAAAGAATATTCTTATGTAAGTTAAAATGTTAAGGAAATATTTCTATATTTCCTTAATATTTTAAGGAAATATTTCTATATTTCCTGTATTTAGAGAGTACTTTCAGCGATGATTGAATTATTCGCCTGGGAGCTCTTTAGGAAAGATGTTTCAATGTAATTTGTAAGAATGTCATTAGGGTTGAAAAAAGAAGCTCCATTATAATATTAGAGGTAGTTCTGAATTGGCATGGAACCATATGCTTTTTCACAGTTCGCCCAACTGTGCAGACGATGACGTTCGAAGTACATAATGATCAGGACAAGTTTTTTCAAGCAACATGTTTTTATTTTTGTTATAAAAGTATATATTTTTTATTAAAATTGATGAAGAGGCAATTATTTTATTCTTTCATTAATACACAATACACATTCTCAGATAAAATTTCAATCTGTATGTATTTTTTTCGGAACCTTTATCCTGTATAAATATCTTTTCTATTATACTTTCAGTGCAGTTCTTCTTACAAAAATAGGTCTAATGAAAGCTTCGTGATGATATTTATGTGAAAGTAGTTGTCTAATACGATGAATAGTTGAGGTATTTTATTTCCAAAGGGCTTTGTATTCAAAGATATCTTTTAAATCTTTAATTACATATTTTGCATCTTCTTCGATAAATGTATAGAGCAAACTTGCTTATGAAGATTATTGCTATGGAATCTTCACAAGCAAGGAATATTACAATCAAATTGACTTTGTTAAATTCCTGTTAATTTAGCTTTCTATTATTTGCGTAAATATGATTTGCATAGAGGTTTCTTGTAGAAAAATTTCATAATTTTAACCCATAAGAACTTCCAAGTTGCATTGTATTAATATAATTTATGTAATCACACATCAAAGAATATCATTTAATTTTGAAATAGAAAAAATGCCCTTGTATTTCATTCTTAAAAAGGTCTGAGTTATAATAAAATGGTTCACACAATCTGGATTATTTTTTTTCTAAATTATAAAGAATATTCTTATATTCTTTTCAAATATGTGAATGTCTGATTTTAAAGATACATACAAAACAATCTTCCTTGTGTATATTGAATACGTAAAAATAGCTGTCAAAATTATTTGTGTAAAAATGTATTATATGAATATAGCCTTCTTTCTTGCTGAAGTCCTTATTGCCATCTATGGGTTCTGTCAAACTGCGTAGTAAAAAGACAATTTGTTTTTCATCAAAGAATATAGCTTTAATTTTTACCCAGAAGATATGTTCGTTCATTTCCTCATTAGCAAAATATCTGAGTGAAGATAAAAAAATTCAATGCGAACCATTTTAATTTTTCTAAAATATCAAGAATATTTTTTCTTAAATTCTAATAACATTTTGATAGACATTAATCATGCACATATGGAGCTATATTCCTGGAGATAAATCCTTGGCAAACGGCATTATAATGTGCTTCAAAAATTGTCATGTTTGATGTGTGGAAGTGGATTTTTTGCATATAAATTTTATTCTCTGCAAAAGATGATAAATTAATCCGTGGATGCTTTCACGCTGTGTTATATGAGTGTAATTTATCTTATTGTGGAAGAATATCTTTTTCTTTATTTTGAAAAAGATATATATCTACGTTTCATCGTTTTGAAGCGAAGGAATCAATTAATCGTAAAGATTCCTCTTTTATAATTTTTTATATCAAATATCATTATTTCCTTTTAAGTTTTTATTCATTCCTTTCTTTGCAGCCAATATCAATCCAACCCCAGGCAATAATTTATCAAATGGACGAAATTAGGTTTTTTTTTCATATAAATACAATGATATTCAGGTGTATAATATATATGTTAGGTGGGAGTAACTGCTTTGGAATGGTAAATAAATTTAAAAATATTTTTTCTACTTCCGAATTTAAAGAGGCATTATTAGAAATAGTTATTTATACGGGTTTCAGTCGTGTATTTATATTTGCTGATTTTATTTATCAGCAATTTCATTAAGCTCGTTAAATGTTTTATTGCAACATGTTCCTCATCAATTACTGCATCAAACTGAACTTAATAAATCAGCATTTAGTTTGATAGGCTTTACTTTGTATCTAGAAAAAGGAGAACTAAAACGATACGTATAATGGATTTTTTACTGAGCAGAAGTGTGAGCTTACTTTATTGATACCAACAACCTAGATTTGTAAGATCAGGTAGATGGTTGTCTTTTTCTTCTAAAATATTAAATAAAGAATTTATTTCTATCTTGTATAGTTCATAGTAACAATTTTTGCGTTTCATTTCAAATCGATTGTAATTTTGAATAAATCCATCCATATTCAATTTTTACGAATTTATTCTTTTGTATACTTAAACATCATAAGTGATAATTTGAGAGCATATTAATTTATTATAAGAAACAAAACTTAAGCGAAATGCTTAACTTCATTCCAATTTTGATTTAAAAAAATTATTTTCAGTGAAAAAAGAAAAAAAGGCTACCATTTTTTCTGAGTTATTATTTCCAATTTAATAGATGAATTTTTTAATTGGCCATATATTTGACCATTACTCATTGTCTGGTAAAATATTGACTTTTTGGAATTGATATTTTTACAATATTGACTTCTTTTGAAATTAATATTTTCTTAAGCATTTCCATAAATGTATATTTTTAAGAAATGGACTTTTTTTGGCTTCCAAAAAACTTTTACTTGCAATTTTTTCAAACCTCAATTAAATATTAATTCCTGAGTATTAAAAAGAATAAACCAATGAAATATTAGAAACAATATATTTAAATTGTCCTTAATTATTTCGAGATTAGAAATAAAGAGAAATTGGTTTAACATTGAATTTATTTATCGTTTACTGAATAATGTTAGATTTTACAAAAAAGGCCAGAGCCTACAAAGTGATAGCAAGACAATATGTTTTTTTATGTTAAACAATGTTGTTTATGTTGAATTTTACAAATTATTTTTCTAAGTTAATTTGGGTGAAAATATTTTATATAACCTTTATAAAAAATACCTACTTAAAATTTAGAAAATGTTTTCCAGTTTTATCTTTAGATCTTGAAATCAATTTGTTATTTAATGTTAAATAATTAAAAGGAAATTGACAAGTTCATTAATCGTATCATTTCTAATTTTCTTTTCTAATGTGTGGATGATTTTTAGAATTTAAACAGATTCGGTATTAAAGAGGTAATGGCAGTTTTATTTAAAGTGGGGCACCCAGTGGGTACGGCATTTTTGTTCCGTAAGCGAAAGGATAGAGATATACACAAAAAGAGTGAAAGGACCCGCAGTGCCAGAACTGGATTCGAACCTGGGAATTATTTCTTCGATATTAGGGATGCTAAACTATCCACCATCGATCTGCTATCATTTTTAGAAATAAATGAATAAAAATCTCTAAAAGATTCAGAATACTCATATGATTCGTAGATATTATCTATAAATAGCAATGTCCTTCAAAACAATACTAATTTATAATTTTTAACTTCATTAATTTAATTAAATTTCTATTGGTTTTTTTTCATGTTTTTGAAAACTTTTCACACTGTGGTAAAGTTATGACGGCTTTACCCTTCATATTTTATCAATGTGTAACTGCAAAACATTAAATACTCAGAAAAAACCAAAATTAATAATATCTTTCATAAACTAGGATTTAATATTTCTCACATAAAAACATTTTATGCTCTGCTGTTTTACCATTAACAACTTAACTTTCGTCTTTGTTTGAGTGGCATACTCTTTACACCCATATTTAATAGTTGGAAATATTTATATTCTATATTTTGCTATTAATATTTTATTCAGTTTTAAATTTTATTCTTTGAAGTGTATATATATATATACATATATATATATATATATATATATATATATATATATATATATATATATATATATATATATATATATATATATATATATAATATACAGTATGTCCACTAAAGTCCCTTGTCACCCTCTTAACTTCGGAATGGCTGCTACAATATTTATAAATGTAGTGTCTTGGTATAGTAAAGTAGCCATGCGCTACTGAATGAAACAGGCTACTGCGTCACGTTGTGGAAAACTGCGGAGTTAGCATTCCTATCTCGAAAACGGAACGAAATAGAGAGAAAAAGTGATTTACAAGGTTGCAGAGCATCCTCGATTTAGTATGAAAAGATACCATGTAGGCATTAATATGAAGAATACAACGGTTAAAACGCGCATTTGTTACTTCGTGCTGTGACGTGACAAAACGATCCAAGAAAGAAAAAAAAGCAAATAGTTATAACTTTATTTAAGATGTTCAAACTTCTCACCGTCTGTTGCAATGCCCGTTTGGATCTTCGCTTGAAGATCACGTTGCACACGTTTGAGCATACAGCGTGACACGTTGGAACACGCGGCCGTAATAACGTCCAGCAGTTTTTGTGGAGGGGTCGCATACACCAGCTGTTTCAAGTATCCCCACAGGAAAAAGTCCAGTGGAATCAGATCAGGAAAACGTGGAGGCCACTCTTCGAAGCCACCATACCCTAGTATTTGGTTGCCAAATTCCTTGACGAGGTACTGCTTCACTGGAGATGTCATGTGAGAAGGCGCACCGTCATGTTGAAACAATAGATTCTTAAGATTAAACAACGGCAGGTTCACCACAAAATCGAGTATTACCTTCCGTAGCAATTGTAAATACCGTGTACCCGTTAACGTGCCTTTGTAAAATATTAAGCCTATCAGCTTGTTATTGTAAATTGCGCACTTAACGTTAAATAGCATAACGCATTTGATGTCGAACGTCAACGAAACATTTAGAATTTTCCAGCGCCCAGTAATGGGTGCTTTCCCTATTGTACATGCCATTCCGTGGAAAGCATGCCTCATCTGTTCACATTATATCTGCCAAGAATTTTGGCTGGACCTGTATCTGATTCATGACGAAGTTGCACCATGTATAACGTCGCTCGGCATCCCCGTCCACTAAAACCTGTTCGGTATGGATTGGTCGGTATGGATGAGCACCTTAAGATTTTCCAAACCTGACTTTTGGAGAGACCACAGTGTTGACTGATCTCTCTTACGCTGCATTTTAGATATGCGAGGACATATGCTAATAACTCATCCGGTTGAACTTGCCGTCCTACCTTAGCTGGTCTGCCACATGGAAATCGACTAGTAACGAAACCTGTCTCCCATAAATGTTTTACAACAGTTAGGATGATTTGATGATAAGGCTTGCAGGGAAACGTTGGCGTACAACTTTGCTGCTGATCGTGCCTTGCATCGACATTCACCGTACAGTAAAACCATCTCACAATACTCAACTTTGGAATACTCAGCCAGGACCATGAGTATCAACATACAACAACCCCAAGAAGATGTTTCTTTTATAGCTGTCTCAGGTGAACAGGCGTGATGTTTCTTACATATTTGCATACTGCATTCAAATTGTTAAAACTATTTTTAACACTTCCGTTCTTTCCATTTCGAAATAAAAGTGAAAAATGTAATCACGAAAATGATTTTTTATTTTCTTAAATATGTACACGTACGATGTCCACGTCACAGCACGAAACAACAAATGCACGTTTCAACCGCTGTATTCTTCACATTAATGCCTACAAGTTATCTTTTCATACTAAATCGAAGATGCTCTACAACTTTGTAAATCACTTTTTTTTACCTATTTCGTTTCGTTTTTGAGATACGAATTCTAACTCCACAGTTTTTCACCAGATGGTGCGGTAGGTGGTTTCATTTAGTAGCTCATGGCAACTTTACTATTCACCACTTTTATGAATACAGCAGCAGCCGTTCCGAAGTTAAGAGGGTGGCAAGGGACTTTAGTGGACATACTGTACATATATATATATATATATATATATATATATATATATATATATATATATATATATATATATATATATATATATATATATATATATATATTCAAGACACTATCAATATCATTGTCTAGCAGATTCCTTTATGAGAGAGAAATGAGGATACACTGGTGGTTTAATTTTTTTTTAAATTCCGTTATCTGTTTTAAAAAAATATCATTAAATAAACTAATCACTTAATTAATAATTTAGTCCGGTTTCATTTATTAAATTAGTTTTTTTGATAAATATATTTGATCCTCATTAGTATTATTTATATGAAATGAATTTAAAAATAGAAAAACCAATTTATATTTATTTACAGAAAGTTTACTTATTTAGTACTTTCTTGGTTATAGGTTTATTTTTTGGATAATATAATAACATGTTCATAATTTTAAATACAGTAATATTCAAGTTTTTGATTTTTTTTTCTTCAATGTCTCTTCGGATGAGATTTCTTTATACCACAGAACCTTCCTAGAGCTGTTGTGAAAATGAAATCTGGTATAAGTGAGGTTACAACCTTTTTTCTGTTTTTGTATTTAATTGCTTTGCCCTTAAGTACATGTCTGAAAACTAAAATGCAGTATTTTTTGTACAACAAGGTATCTATCAAAATATCAAAAAGAACCTGAAACTATGGTTCATTAATGCATAATTGAAAATTTTAAGAATATAGTACTTGATTATAATACTTTATAAATATATACAAACGTACATACACAGACTATTTGGAACAAGTGAAATACTATTTACAACTTAAATCTTATCGTTAACGGTATATAACACTAATATAGAATCAGGAGTAAGAAGATGGGAAAATACATGTTCTATATGATTGTAACACATAATATTGTAATCGTTCATAAGTGAGTGAGTTTTTTTTAATGTGAAGTACGAATTAAATGAGCTTGATGTTTCCAAATCCGCCGCAGGCTGTCTCTTCTGCAGACAACCAACCAACCAGTGAACAGGTAACAGTTTCATACACACAATGTCTGAAATTCTTTTCTTCCCACAAGACCTAGTAAAACAAAATTTTAGAAAAGCGATGGATGGCATATTAGCAGGTTTCGTTAAGTGAAGGTGATTCGTGAGGGACCAGCTCAGCAGACAATGGTCAAATGCACCCTCGATACCAAACACGCACAGGTTTGACTTGGATTTTTTAATTATATTGAAGTAAATAAGGAATAGACCATGGTTCGTATCATATAATTGATGTAGGGATTTGTTTGAATAGTATTACTTGAAACTGTAGAGACTGTTTGATAAATCAGTCCTGTTTCACAGTGTCCCATTGCTGTTGTTATAAGGTATAAAGTCTGTTGCTCCACTTTTCACTGTAGAGCTGATTTTGAATATGGTAAGATAATTATTTGGGCATTAGTATCCCTTTACTGCCTCTTTTGCTCTTTGATCCGCAAGCTCATCCTGAGTTCCTGTATGCACACTTATTCAACTGAGTTGAATTCTCGTGTCTTTTGGTACCTGTTGAAGCGATAGCTTTAGTTCATGAGTTAAGTTTGATTTTTGTTGAGAATAACAGGTTGCCGTTAAAACTGATGAGCTGTCACTTCAAATGGTCACTAAGGAGTATTTCATTTCTTTTGCATGGTTAATGGCTTTCAGAAGCGCCAAAGTTTTGGCTTGGAAGACTGACTTGAAAGCTTGCAGTTTGAAGAGAGGGTAGGTTTTCTCGCTTGAATTTATTATAATTTTGGAAGCAGCTCTTGTACATTGATCATACTTTGAGGCATCTGTATAAACATTTACGTTTTATGGATTGAACTTAGGTGGTTTGATGATGGTCGGTTGCGATAGATTATACAAGTGAATATTCATAAGCAAGAATGAAAGATGAATTTGTCTTTATGTACAGGGGTCCCGTTGGAACTTGCTGAGAAATGTTGATATCTTTGAGATATATCAGTTTGAAGCTGAACTGCTAATTTTATAATGCTTCTTGCTCTAATTTGATTTCATCAAGCATGACTGAGCTGGTGCATTATCTAAGTTCACTAGTTGGATTGAATATTTTATTTGGGATATAAAATGTTTCTGGATGCCAAACGTGTTGAATCGTCTATTGAAGTGAAGGTCATGTTGGTATTTTGCATAAAGTTATTAGAGAGGGAATGTACAAAGCAAAATAACATTTAAGTAATTACTATTGCCATTATATTTTGATATTTAATGGAGTAAATTCGTTTGGCAATTGAACGAAAATTTGTTCAAATTCAGTCTATAGAAAAATTTCATTGTATTATTAAGTATTATTGAAGATTTTATAGTAAAAACTAATAACTACTCTGTTACAAATACATAATGCTACCTATAATACTTGATTTAAATTGGTTTATAAACATAAACGTCTTTTTCATTTGCTTTATTTGAGGTTTTACCACATCGATTAGTCTTTTAATTTTTATACTTGTGTTTAACAACAGAAATAAATTTCAACAAGTATATTATATTTTTTTCCCTTTGTGATCATAGTTATGCCTGTTGTATGCTAAAAAGGTTAGTCTACATTTTTCAGTCTCAGTGATCTGATTACTATTTTCTAATACTAATGAAATTCTGTACCTTTGTCCGAATCATATTTGAATTGTTTGATATGAGATTTCAGCTTTTCTAACTTTACTAAGAAAGTAACTTTAGAAAAGTAACAGTCATAGGAATAGCAATAAATAGTCTAAAAATGCACTGATGAAGAAGTCCTCTGATATATCGTTTGAACAGTATGAAATAGTACTTTCTTTCTGTAGGTTTTCATATTGTACCAGTCATCTGACAGGGAAATATACTGATTGTTTGGTTGAGTTTCGATGATAGCAAATAGTGAATCACCTAGTAAGCCTTTGTGTCTACATATAGATTTCATTTAGTTCGGCTTGTATTTTTGTACTTTGTAGCAAATTCAATAATATTAAAACAGTTTTTATATTTCTGTTTCATCCAATCTATAAGTTTCAATTTGCTACTATTAAATTTTACAATTTTTAGCAAAAATATTTTTATACTCCTAAACATGAACAATTTTCCGAGAAAGGTGAGACAATTCAGTTTCCGGCCAAAGAAACATGTGAATTAAATTTTTATTAAAATCAGGACATTCAAAATAGTTTTCACGTAAGGTAAATTATCGATGTAGTCCATTTTGTAAAAGGCAAGTTTTTTTCCAAGTCCAAAGGAAATGAAAAAACTTCTGATGTTGACATCATATCTTCTTCTTCAAAAGCTCAACAGCCTATTGCAGGCCAAGGCTGACTCGCTGATCTTCTTCTAGCTGACTCTATTAGCCGCAACAGGCCTCCATCGGTTGACTCCCATTATTTTGAGGTCTTTTTCAACATCGTCCAGCCACTGCGTGGGTGGACGTCCTCTACGACGAATCCCTTCGATTTTTGAGAATGTCACTTTTTTGATGGGAAAAGCATCGGTGCATCTGTACAGGTGGCCCAGCCACCTTATTCGTGATGCCTTTATAGTTCTTACAATATCGGTCCCACCTTATTTGCTATATTTTCTATTGATTTCATGATTGAATAAAATCCTCCACTCATTATTCACTTCGATAGGTCCAAAAATCTTCCTCAAAATATTTCTTTCAAAGATCAATAGCATTTCATCCTCTGTCTTAATGAGGGTCCAGCATTCACTACCATACAGAACAATTGACCTGATTAGGGTTTTATATAGGTTCAATTTTGTATTTATAGAAATTAGCCCAGATTTGAATTGGCTTCTGAGGCCATAAAAGCATCTATTAGCAAGAAAGATTCTATTATTAATTTCAATTTTTAAATCATTGTTACATGAGATCAAAGTTCCTAAGTAACTAAACTGTTTTACCGAATCAAAAGTATAATCACCTATCCTCAAAGGTGTTGGATCAAAAGTTTTATTTGTTGCAATCAGAAATTTTGTTTTGTGTGCATTAATAATAAGTCCCATTTCCTTTGCCGCATTTTCAAGCGCTACAAAAACCTCAATGATAGATCTCTTTGATCTTCCTATGATATCAATGTCATCGGCAAAGGCAAGAAGTTGAATTGTTCTATGTAAGATAGTACCACTGGTCTTTATACCAGAGTCTCTGATAGCCTTCTCCAAAGCAATGTTAAACAATAGACAGGACAGGAAATCTCCCTGTCTAAGGCGTTCTTCAATAAAGAAAGGCTCCGAGAGACTTGACAAGATTTTTACTCTACAGGAGACTCTTTTTAGAGTTAGAGTTATCCTGGTAAGGTTAACCAGCTTCATTGGGATGTCAAATTCTAGCATTGCTTCTAATAATTTGTCGCGAAAAACACTATCATAGGCAGCTTTAAAATCGATAAAAAAGATGGTACGTATCAATATTATATTCCTTGGTTTTTTCCAGGATCTGCCTTATAGTGTGTAGTTGGTCGGTCGTTGTTCTTCCCCTTTGAAATCCGCACTGGTAAATTGCAATAATATTGGAAGTGTAGTATGTTAGCCGATTGAATAAAATAAGGGAGAAGATTTTGTAAGCCATGTTAAGCAAGGATATTCCTCTATAGTTGTTGCATTTCGATTTGTCACCTATTTTGTGAATAGGACAGACAGAAGCTTCTTCTCACTCAGTGGGCATTTTTCCCTGTGTCCAGATGCAACAGATCAAATCATGAATTGCTTTGCTTAGACTCCTTTCATTGGTTTTGAGGAGTTTGGCTTTAATACCATCGGGTCCAGCCGACCTATTGTTATTTAGCTTTTTCATAGCTGCTTCAACTTCATGTATAGATGGTATATTATGTTCCAAGTCCTCATCATTAGAGGAGAAGGATGGCAGCACAGCCAGAGTGGTCAGATCATCTACTTTATCTTTACCCGTCAAAAGTTCTATAAAATATTCACGCCAACGAGCCAAAACTTCATCTGGGTCACGGGTGAGAAATCATATCTGCAACTGTATAAATAGTCTTTTCTCTTTACTCGTCAGCTTTTTGCCGATGTTCCACTTCTTCCGGTGTTCTTTGAATTTTGCTATCCTTATTCCCTCAAATTCTCTAAAGGCTCAATTTTTTTAAATCTTGAATCACAAATACTTCATGAATCTTCGGAAGATTGCATAAAATTCAGTTAAATTTAGTTGAAAATATCTTGTAAAAATTTCCTTTCACTGGCGTTATATTATCTTTCTCTCTCTCTCGTGATATTATTGTTGCACCAACATCCTTCTCTCTACATGTTTCAGAGTTGGGATGTACCAGTTAAGTGGAAATCGCTGCGTGGAAATCTTCGTAATTTAAAAGTAGAGACTAGGCAGACGATCCATTACTTAATGTGACACCCCTAGAGGTAAGGTTTCATTTGGAGGACATTGAAACCAGGAATGATTTATGCTTTACTCGTACATAAAGAATTTGTACATTTTCTAAATAGTTAAGCCCTCATATACGTATTTTTTGCTTGGTTTACGCGCTCATTATTATCTGGAACACATACATGAGTTAGCCGCAAGGAAATTTGTTCTTTTTTTAAAGAAAAGTCACATATGTTGCCTACTGCTTATCTGATAACTACCCTTATATATTTTTGCAAACTCAAATGTTCTCTTTTCCGCTTCTTCGAAAAATAATACACAAGAGAACGTGATTTTGGAATTTCATTGTTATCCTTTAGAAGCATTTTTTTTTATTTTAACACTTTTAATTCACTTTCTTAAGAAATATTTTTTGAAATTGAGGCTCTAATTGATAAAATTAATTCATGGCGCTTTTTTTTTTAACCCGAAACGATTTTGTTGACTTCTGACGACATCAGTATGGCAAATTTACTAATGGGTTTTTTTCTTGGAACTTTAAGTGCCTAATTTTATTTCTGCTTCTTAAACTTTATATTTTATTCTTGGGGAAATTTCAATCGAATTCACTATTATTTGTTTTTTTTTTCAAATTATTGGGTGGAGTATTTTTATTGTAATGATTAGTTTACTATTCCTAATAAATACAAAATCATTTTCTAAAGTCCATCTTTTCTCCTATTAATTAAATTTATTATTTTCTTTATTTGAGTAATTGTTATCAACTATTTCCATTTTAATATTATTACGAATTAATTTCTTCCTTAAAAAAACGACAGTAACTAAAATTTATAAGTTACTTCGATGACTGTTTGAATACAATATATTGTATTCATGTTGAATTCATGTTGACTGTATAATACAATATATTGTATTGTATGAATTATATTGTATTGTATAAATTATATATAATTCATTTTTGGTTCTTGGTTTGAGTAATTTGAGGGTAATGGTGACAAAGAAATTAAAAGAACAACTTTCAGATTTCTTCATAGCAGAGAGAAAAAAGTAGAATGTGTTAACTAGATTTTTATTGTGATTTGAATACACTATATAGAATGGTGTTTCGTTCAAAATTGGTGATTAAATTTTATAAATATTTATTAGAAAAATGTGTTTTGAATATATTCAAGTTAGAATCTCTGAGAGTTTTGATATAAATTTTAATAAAATTTAGAAAATGGAATTAAGAGAAAGCATTACTATCATGTTGCATTTTTTTAAAGTGTGGATTATGCTATGACGCCATAAATGAAGTTAATTAAAAAAATTTAATTTGTAATTTTTAATTGAAAAATGGCCATGTTATTGTTATATTAAATATATTTCGAGATATTTCTACACTTTCAGATACTAACTTGAAAAGGAGGAATAAATTTGTTTTATTTTTTCATAATTAAAAATCAAATTACTAATAAAATTAGAATACTTTTTTAACTACCACAAATTCAGTTTTATTCAAATTGCAACTGTGTGGAATTAAAATGATTACATTAGAGAGAACATTGTCTTTTCTTAGTAATTTAGTGCATTTTAAAATGCGATTTCATTTATTAATAAAAAATCTTTCTAAGTAAAAGTTCACTGGTGGGATAAAAAAATCTCAATACCAAGAACAAATGACAGTAGGTAAGTGAAATTGCACTAATAATTTCTAGGTAATGTATTTAAATGCTTACAATATCATTTCTCAGATAATCGGAATAAGATTCAATACACTTGTAAAATGCTGGTATATCTATAAATAGTGTTGAATACAAAAATACAAACGTACAGACATGTATCTTGTGCTGACTGTTGGATGTACCGTATTTATGCGTATCTAATTCGCCATCGAATCTAACGCGCATCCACATTTTAAAATTTTAAATAATAAAAAAAATGTTTGTCGGCGAATGTAATGCGCATCAATGGTATGAGGAATTTATTGAATCTTATTTTATAGAACAATGGATTTGTATATAAACAATCAATCAACGGTATGATGAATTTATTTAAATTTAGATACCATATTTTATACAACAATGGATTCATACAAAAAGTAGCAGAACATAGAAGCCAAGGTGTTCCTCAGGGGTCAGTGCTTAGCCCTACTCTTTTCACGATGTTTTTATGTGGCAATGAAAAACTGAATTCTACCAGAGTTAGGGTGGGACTGTTTGCAGACGACATTGTACTCTGGAGCTCAGGAAACAATATTAATGATATTGAATCGAGAATTAATAATTCTCTTGTAGCTGTGTCCAACTTTGCCAAGGAACATAAAATCAGTTTTAATCCTCGCAAATCAATTGCTACTTTCTTCACAACCAATAAGCGTATATATAATTATCAACGACAACTGAAGTTGGAGGGACAGAATCTCACTTATGAGAAGCACCCCAAATACCTGGGATTTATTCTGGATCAAGAGTGCACTACTAACAAGCATATCGAACACATTGTATTGAAAAGTAAAAAACGTCTTACCATTCTTAAATATATTGCGGGTAGCGACTGGGGAGCCGATGCAACAACCCTTAGAACAACATATATGACTTTCATTCGGCCTATACTTGAATATGGTTTCCCAATTTATTGTTGCGCATCCAAAACTAACCTTAAGAAGTTAGAACAAGTTCAATTAAGTGCTGCCCGCATTATCACTGATTTAAGACATAGCTGTCCTTCTGATATTGTTCTTTTTGAGGCCGACTTGCAGCCGCTCCATACTAGAAGACAAGCTGGTCTTGTTAAATACTATAATAAACTCTCTAGTTATGGCCTCTGCAACAAGACCTCCATGTATCTTAACAGCTGGAGTAATCATCAAAGATTAAAGAAGGACAGCCCTTTCAGTCTGGTCGTCTCTCTTCAACTACCTAATAGTAATGTTGAACCCAACTCAATACAGTGCTGATTGAATCCTGCAGAAGGACTCCCCAGGGTTTACTTTCACTTTAACTTAAGTACTCATGTTAATAAGAAAGACTACATCCCAGAATATCTTAGACAACTGACCTTGGAAAACCTAAGCCACATTCCTAACAATGCCATCAAAATCTTCACTGACGGTAGTAAAATTGATATTCTAGCAAGTAGTGGCATATATATTGAAACCCCTCACACCAATTTGACTCTTTCTCATCGTAATCCCAATCACTGCTCTGTCTTCAGAAGTGAATTGATTGCAATAGACCTGGGACTAGAAGCTATTCTTTCTGAAGAGGATTATGGTGACCTATGGATCTTGTCTGACAGCCGTAGTTCTCTCCACCATCTTAGTAATTGGCTTCTTGTAGGCGAAAAGATCAGCAACTCTATCCTGCTTAAATTAAAACTCATTTCACTTAATCATGATGTTCACTTGCAATGGATACCTTCACATGTGAATCTCCACGGGAATGAAATGGCCGATAATCTTGCTAAGCAGGGTTGCAGGATTTCAAATACTCCCTCTTCCACACTTACTTTTCTGGAGTTATTCTCCTGGGAAAAATCAAAAATCTCGGAGGAGTGGAAAACACCCCCCACTCATAATTGGTACAAGGGATCAAAACCGGGTTTGTGTCTTGACCTTCCGTGTGACAGACGTACCCGGACTGTTCTCTCAAGACTTGCTAGCGGTCATATTAAGTGCCTCACTTTCAACGAGGGCAGGAAAACTTTCGTCACCTGCATCAAGTGCCAAAATCATCAGGCTTCTCCTGAGCATCTTTTGGATTGCATGGGTCTCTCTAGGGAGGATCTCTTTAGCAATCCTCTTTTAGTCTTCGACTTCCTTACAGTCAACGAACTTGTGGATCTAGTCTGACTCCGTCAGACATGGAGGATAAGCAACAACAACAACAACAGAATTAACCAATTAGTGGGCTATTGAAACACTTATTGTTAATTTTCACTACCTTATATACGCTACCTATCGTAAAATATGAACATGAAATAAATCGTAACATTTCTATCTAGCTAACAGTTTCTACAACCAGTAACTAATAATAAACGTCTTTATTCACTAATGTTTTAATCACTGAAATCCTCGCAGCTCTTTTCGTCAGAAGCAGATTCATTTCTTCTTTCCTCATCATTGTCATCTTCGACGTTTCAGAGCACGTAATCTTCACTGCCATTCAATGAATTTGAAATGCAGCATGTCTTGAAAGATTTCACAATCATTGGTGCTTCGATGCTTTTCCAGGCTGAAAAACCCCAGTGGAGTCAATTCACGATTTGGCTCACAAAACCATTTTTTGTACACCGCCTGAACATACCCCTTAAAAGGTTTATTTTTACCAACGTCCAGGGTATGTGACACAGACGTCATCACTCCAGGAATGATAACAAGATCACTGCCTAGGCTGTGCATCTTTCATGTTCTCATTCTTAGGGTTTTTAGGGTTTTAGGGTGCGATTTAAGGTGTTTTTCGTTTCAAGATTAAGAAAGAGGAAAGTTTGCACCCGTCTGTTGTTATTGCCAGCATCACTGTTACGCGTTGTTTACACATCCCGAAGTTTTGATGATAACTTCCTTTGTCCCCTTCCCTGTAATAGTGTAGTTACGAGCCATTTCAAACCGAATTTGCGTCTCGTCAGCGTTGCCAATTTGCCCCATTGAAAAATTCTTTTCCTTCCGAAGTGTGATGACATACCGTGAAAATGTTAGTAGTTTTCCCTCAAAATCTGCTGGAAGCTTTTGGCATATTGTTTAACGGCGTCTTAGAGATAAGATCATCCACTTCATAAACCAATCCACCCATCCACGGCTAGCCTTAAACTCTTGCTTCGGTATTTCAAAAGCTTTAGCCTCCCATTTTGCTTTACTTCTTTTGGTGTCACTAGTCACAGGTTGTCCATTCTTCCTCCATTCACGTACAAATTACAAAACTTTTTCTTCAATTTTAGGGTGTCTTCCTTTGCGAGGGCTAGTGAATTTCTTTCTACTAGATTTAGTTGCAAACAGTGCCAATTTCTGTTGCCATCACAAGCGAACATTGCTCTCAACTACGTTGAACTCTCTCCCTTCCTTTCTATTGCTATTTTTTCATCATAAGGAATTACTTTACGTTTGAAAGTAGCGTCATATGATATTCTTCTCTATTTTCCCTCCACTTCGTGACTACGTACTCTGCAGTTTGTATCCTTTATGCATTTAATGTGTCAACGTTAAATGTATTCGAGAAATACAGTAACCCATTGTTACGATTTAAATTTGGTTGATGTCATCGGCGAACTGCTGATCTTGCACTGGAATCTAATGCTCAATCGAATCTAATGAGCACCCCAATTTTGAGTACTATAGTTGGCCAAAAACGATGCGCATTGGATTCGCGTAAATACGGTAGTTCCGTGGGTGGTGCTGTTGGTTAATCAGTACAAGGCGGAATAGTGCTAAATGACTCTCTGGTTACCGCCCAATGATATCTCTCCAGTTCTCGATGAGTGATCCATCAGGCCGGACGAAGTCACCACTCTGTAAAGCGAGTTGGATTACATCAGTGGTATGAAATCTTAGTCTTGTAGTAAAACACTTTGCACTGCTGGTCATGAATGGCTGCACAACAGTTTGAATCATTAGATTAATGTATTTATTCTTAGTCAAATTGTGTGGGATAAACACGGACGTACCTGATGTGATTGGAAATTGCTCCTGCCACCATTTCTCCAATTATGTATCTAGTGTGTTAAAGCTAGACTGGCTGGCCTGCAAGACTCAGTTGTTATCCCTCTAATAAACCCGTGACCATCATTTGTATCAATACAGAACCAGCTTTCCTGAAACACAACAGATTTCCTCTCTGTTCTACAAGAAGGGGCAATGGCCTTCTTATTTAGATCGTTGTTCTCATTATGGGAAGGTAGTGAGTTCAAATACCGACTTAGCCGAAGACAATTCATTCGGTTCAACAGTTCGTGGGTTCGAATCCCACCTTGGGCATGGATGTTTGCAGTAGTTTGGAATCTACTTTAAATCGTTGGTCCCGGTCTAATTAGCCCTCGAGTGCAAAAAATGACCGTTGAGCGATAAACAAACCAAACTGAAGATCTTTCATGTTTATTAAAGATTCCAAGGGGTGCGTTAAATCGGTCGTAATTGCAATCTTCTCTAAATGCAATAACACCTCTGAAGTTAGCAGCTATAATGTTGGGGTCTTCTGCTTAGTCCCTGCTTCTAAATTTCGAAGACTTCCACTCGGCTGCTTCCATCTAACTGATAGAGCTCTAGAATAGGTACAAGGATTATTTTAGTGCAACAACTCGCACTCCAATCAGCTGTTGCTTGACACTACTAGCGTCAGAATCGGTAGTTCTTAATAGACAGTGGCAACCACGCTGCAAGGATCCTGGCTCGGATCTTTCTGTAAAGTAACTGATGTTTAAAAGTTGTTTGTACCTATCGCAGCACAAAAGTCTGCTACAGACTCGAGTCACACCAAACTTCGCTTTCTGTGGTGCAGCTCGTAACATTTATTGTAGCAGTAATTTTCCTCTTGACCACTTCTGCCAATAAGCTATACACTTGCGGATACATTTCTGTTCAATCATTCTGCAATGCCAAGCAATGAATTTTCTCGTACTCAATTCGAATGTCGTGAATTTTTTGATAATAGTCTTGTTTTTTAAAGGTATTTGTCTAACAACAGCATCTCATGTTGCAAGTGAACGATAATTAATGCCCATGTATGTTACAACACCTTTTTAAATTAAAGCTGATTTGCATGTTTATAGTGGCACACTGATACACCAAGTAATCATTTCTCTACTCCTTGTGACAGGGATATTTCTCTAGTATATTTTCCTTACACAGGGATGTATTTAGCGACTAAAACATATTTTTAAATGATTTAAGTAACTCCATTCTAATGCAGTATAAAAGTATAAATAAGATCAAAATGATAAAATGGAATAAATGAAAGCAAAATCGAATCTTAAAAGTATTTAACATCGCGGGTGTTGTTTATACTTTCAACAGAAGGGAAAATATTTTTGAAAAGCATGTCTTTAGAGTTGTCAAAGGGCTGATTTCTATATAATAAGGACATAAAAACACACACTCGCGTCCATTTGCAGCATTAACTTTATGAGGTATCAAAGAAAACTTTGGATGATTTCAGTTATTGAACTAAGGAATTTTCAGATTTAGATTAAGTTAAGAACTTAGCAATTACACTCTGTCAAAAAAGCATTGGGACACGATATAAGTTCATGAAATTTTATCATAATATATAACTTAAATACACAAATGAAACAAAAAGACGTATATGACATTTTGTTAAATGCAGATCACAGTGACTGAAACAAAACTCAAATATTAATGTAATTATTGTTATAATTTAAAGAAAAAAAGTCAAGACAAAGAATGAGCTCAAAAAAGTATTGGGACACACTGCCCAATAAATAAAAAAACAGCAAAAAATTGATAGGTAATATCTTGTTGGACCACCTTTGTACTTTATGACCTCTAACAGTTAATTTGGCATAGATTTGATCAGTTTTGCGCAAAACGACCCGTCAATTTTGGCCCTCTCTTCAACCAGATGTTTTCTTAACACCTGCGTGTTAGAAATGTGGTATTCACTGAGGTTTTGTTGCAAATAACCCCATACATGTTGTATGGGATTAAGATCTGGACTCTGTGCTGGAATTTTAATCACACCAGGACAATGGTAAAGGGCCTATAACTTGCGAATGTGAGCAGTGTGTTTTGGGTCGTTATCCTGGTACAAATTAAAATGGCTTGACATTCCCAACTTTCTCTCACTTTGCTTTAAATTTTATTTGAGAATGTCAAGATAGACATATTTATTCATTATACCATCTATGAAATCTAAGTTTCCAACACCAGAGCTTGCCATGCAGCCCCAGACTAATTGGTTGCGTCCTCCATACTTAGTTGTCAGCAAATTTGGCAGCAAATTTTTGACATGCAGTATTAGTATAGTTGTAACCGTATTAGATGTCCGCCAGACGTTTTGCTTCCCATCTGATCCGAAAATGTTATATTTGCTTTCATATACGAAAATTACATTTTCCCAAAATTTCTGGTGGCTGCTTTACATACATTTTAGCAAATGCCAGTCTATTCTGTCGGTTTTCTTTGGAAATGTAGGGCTTTCTTCGAGGTACTCTACCATGATACCTATGTTTTCTTAAAACATTCATGACAGTTTCAGGATTTACAGATTTCCCGAACATACTTTTACATCTCAGAGTCATTTTTAATGCGCTGGTTTTTGGATTAATTTGTCTCACAATCCACCTTTCTTCACGTTCAGTAAATATCCTAGGACGTCCTGATCTCTGCTTTTTTTCAACGCTATTTTCGTGAACCTGTGAATAATGTTAAAAACAGTAGACTTACTCAGCTTCAAGATTTGTCCTATACAGCGAACTGATTTTCCATTTTTCCAATGGCTTATTACCAGATTTCGCACATCTA
The DNA here is from genome assembly GCA_037975125.1 of Latrodectus hesperus. Lineage (NCBI taxonomy): Eukaryota > Metazoa > Arthropoda > Arachnida > Araneae > Theridiidae > Latrodectus > Latrodectus hesperus. The sequence goes on from JAJQOW010000487.1 coordinate 61,356, forward strand.
TCGAAATCTCTGTTTTTCGCCATTGCTCTACATGTAACCCATTTTATTGACAACTTATGTTGAAAAGTTGCCTAAAAAAGGTGGCAGAAAATTAAATTTGTGAAAAGGTGGCAGAAAATTAAAAATGTGTGACATATTTATCGTTTTACTTGCTCATTTCAAAAGTATCCCAATACTTTTTTTACCCTTGTTTGGATTTAAATTATATTCAAGAAGCTGTATCAAATTATAAAGCTAAAATATTAGCAAAATTCCAATTATATAGTGTATACCAAATGTTGAAGCACCTCTTGATTACTTTTGCTTTTGTTTTAATGTGATAAATATTTTTATAAATAGCTTTAGATGTTACGCATCCCAAGTTTCCCAATACATTTTTGACTGACTGTATATCATTTTTAGTGTCTATTTTATTTATTGTAAAGTGTTTCGAAGGATCAAATATGCTCTATTTAAATATGTTACTACCCATGAATATAAGAATAATATTATTCGGCAATCTATTTTTTAATAATCAATAAGCTTCATGGTGATGTTCGAATAATGTCGCAGTTGAAACGGTTATGTCTATGGAAAATTTAATAATATTTTTTATAGTTCTGGTGAAAAGTTTTTTCAAGCCCTATTCAAGAATTGCTAACATAATTGGAGAAAAGTCATAATTACCATCGGGTGATTTCTCGTTGGCAAACAAAATATACTACTCACCTAATGCCCTATGCATTATCTATTTCTCTAAAAATGACGACAAATATCAATAAAATAATGGTTATTTATAATGAAAATATGGAAACAAATAGTTATAGCTTATATAAACAAAATATAAAAGGAAACACCAATTCCTTTGGAATCATTACATATCATAAAATTACTGAATATATTAGTTGGGGAATAATTTCTTAGCGTTTTTACTAAGGACTTTTATTTAATCAAAAAACAATAAGTATATCAATAAACTAATCAATTAAATATTCGCTGTTGCTGTTTATAACCTCTTCCTACCTCTCACCCATTTGTTGATGCCATTCCGCCAAAAATCACCTGGTTTGGTGTCAAAGCTGTTTTTGAGACAGTTTTTAAGGACTTCTTTGTATCGAATGTAACGCCCTTCATGTGGTTTGACAAGGAGCGGAAAAGAATGTAATCGATCTGTGCAAGGTCCGGTGAATATGGCGGATGCTGAGGACCTCCCATTCGAGCTCTTAGAGTACGGCTTTGACGATTTGCGCAACATGGGGCCTGGCGTTGTCGTAAAGGAGTATGGTTTAACCATGTCGATCAGGTCTTTTCTGTCGAAAAACCTCGTTCATACGGTGTAGTTGGGCAATGTAGAACTCCTTGTTGACACTGGCATACTTTTCAAGCATTTCCCAGTGCACCAAGAGGTCCTTAAAAACTCGCTCAACAGCTTCTTTGATACCAGACCAGTTGATTTTTGGCGGAACGGCATCAAGAAACGGGTCGAGAGGTGGAAAGATGTTGTTAAAAGCAACGGCGAATATATAATTGATTAATTTATTGATATAATTATTGTTTTTTGTTTAAATGTAGTCTTTGGTTAAAACGATTCGAACTTATTCCGCAAACTAATATAAGCACATAAATATTTAATAATACATTTAAATTTCTAGCAATCATTTTACATTTAATTTTCAAGGCTTTCGCTAATCAAAATGACGATTATTGACGACTTAATTATGTTATAATTATCTGTACATAATTTGTGGACTTCATTATGACATCAAATTATTGCATTGCCACATGAATTCTACAAAACTGGATAATAGCTAACTGTCCCTAAAAGAAGCAAAGTAGAGTCTTGGAGTTCTATTCCAGAATGCTTTTAGCTCATATTGAAGCTCACCTTTTAATTTGGAAACATGATCAGGTGACGAGTTCAACACCCTTAGCTGGCGCTTTTTTCTCCAATGGAAGGACTAGATATTACAAATTAAAATAGACATGCCCCCAACTCAGGAAACTCCTGATATCCAAAGACATAGGTGTGTTCTACCTTCTATTCGTCGCTCGTAGCAAACGATACTACCCTGCTGATATCAAGGGAAGTGCCGTGAAAGTAATGAGCAGCTGGGGGAAGTGACATATGGCTTACATATTTTTTTTTCAAATTTTTAACATTACAAGGAAGGGGTGCAGTGGTGCTGGTGTTGTTCTCATCATCATAATCTCGAATTAACCGAAGATTCGCCGATGAAGGCAGCTGGGAATCGGTAGATAGGTGCTGGTCGCGATGTCCTCCTAGTGAAATGATATTTTTGTGTGTGGCAGGTCAAGTATTAGGGCTCCTCATATGCTAAATTATCAAGAACCAGCTGCTTTCAGCATGCGAATACAGCCCCTCTCTGTGTTAGGCACAAGGAAATACGCTGGTACAATTTAAACACGTTACTCATTTCCTTTACTTGAAATTCCATTTAGTTTCCAATCGCGCATACTGGTTTGTGATATAAAAAATTAGATTTTCATCTAAAGAAAAATTCATTTTGTTTCAACTCATCTGTAAGTAAAAAAAAGGGATCAAAATTTTTTGCAGTATTTATACTGCGAAATATATATTTCGATTTCAAGCTTTTCCTCAAATACATTAAATAGAAGACTAAAATTCCTGACCATTTTCGTGAAGAAATGTATCGCCAAGTATTAAGATGCACAGTAAAGGCAAAATTGAAGTGACCGTCTGCCTAAGATATTTCATAAGCTCACATTTTTTTTATTTTTAGTATACGCAAATTTTTCATTCATGATTGTGTTTCTGGAAATCGTGCCGAAATCAGATTAAGATTGGAAAAAAACGAAAGTTTTGTCTCTTTGTTTCTATAAAATAAATGAACAGCTTTGCTTTTACTTCGTATAAGTCCAATAAAGCTTATTTCAAATTATTTTTGCAAGTTAATGTATCAGTCAGTTTACAGAAAATGTTTTTAAAAAGTTAAAACGCTCTTAAAATGAAGAATAAAAAAACATGAATAATAAGTATGCCGCAAAAATTCAAATGTTATTATTTAAGTAAACATTTACACTTACTAAGCATAAGTGATTCTTTCTCCCAGATACACCTTCATCTCACTTTAATTTAATTATAAACGGTTCATTTTGATTTGGCTCACTTGCACGTTGAAACAAAACGTGATGAATTGGCCCCATCGACTCCTTCTATTCGAAAAGGAAAATGTGTCGAATTACCTTTTGCATGAATTCAGGAATCATTTTGTTATTGCCAAAACAATATTTCAACATTCCCCTTTACATTTGTTCAATGCATGCTTACGTTTGCAACAGAAAACACTAAAAGGTAATCAACCATTTCATTGTTAAATTTCGAAAGGGCAGTTTAAAGTTTATTTATCACAGTATTTAAGATATATATTTATTAACATGAAAACATTTGAGAAAGAAAGTGTTTTATAAAAGTGAAATTGATGATCTAACCTTGGCTTAGTAATAGCACAGCAGTCTGCAGAACGTAAAGTACCGGGTTTGGTCCCAGCCACTGTTGAACAACAAAGATGGATACTGCACATCTGTATTCTCATACACGTCTTTTGTGGTTAGGACTTAGGACTTGTCCTTGTTTTCACCTTAGCACAAGTGAATACGATCCTCCATATAAGAAAAATCTTCCCGGAAAGCAATTTATGCCCTGGGTGCTAAGAAGCCTTACTGCGGCCTTCAGAGGTTAGGCTACCCAGTATGCAGTGTGTAAAGGGAACGAGGAAAATTCTTGGGATTGACGGATATTCAATGGTGTCGGGATTGAAACTCATAATCACCTGATAAAGAGAACAAACGGCCTCACGAACCAGACAACCCTGACTCATTTAAAATAACGGAAAGATATATAATTGTATCATTAAGTTGGAAAATATATTATTTGAGAAACAGAAAATTGAAGTCATCCGATTTTTAATCAAAACACTGAAAAAAGACATATTATTTGTAAAAATGGACGATAGAGAAATCAACATTAAATAAAAATTAATACATGAAAAAATAATTAGGGATAATAATTCCACCTGGAGTTAGAGTATTTAATAAAATTTATCACCTTGCTGCGGGCTAGATAACAGTCGGAGGATATCATGAGCATCTGCCACGTCAGGTTCTTCAGGACGTTTCACACTTTTCTTTTCCAGGGAGGAAACTTTGAAAATTTCCGAACCCTCTCTAACAATACAACACGCAGAAAAAAAAGGTCTTCAGTTTTTGATCGATTGTTTTTAAGTATATTTTGCTCAAGCCATGGCATAATGAAAGAATACAACAAACTGGAAACACTGAAAAAATAAAATTTTATAGTCTGCAGTTACTTTAAAAAACATCTAAGAATTTCTAACACATTCAAGCTTATTTCAACAAAATAAATTACCAAAATCATTATCTATCAGATTATTAATTTTAATATTAAATTAATTCTGATATTTTTGCACAATTAAACGTAAATTTTCTTTTTAAATTTATTATTATAATTTTTCTTTTATTTTTTAAAGGAATAAGTTTTATTTTAAGAAAATATTTTAATAATATCTTCCTTTAAGAAAATAAGATTTTTGGATAGTAATATTATATAATAGGATTTTAAAAATTTTTGGTCTGTGAAAAAAGTAGAAGGACACCTGCAAAAATATTCTTATTTTGAAGCCTGTAGCAGTTTAATATGCCGAAAATATTGTTATTTTAAACTGTCCTTCTTTCAAAAGATATATTTTGTTAAGAAAAAATCCTCAATTTTTTTACAGTTAAAATGCCTAGTAGAAAACTTTTAAGCGAATTTTAAAAAGGCTAAATTTTGTCACATAAAGATGAAAGGAAGGTGTAAGATATATTGCGAGGCAAGGCATCTACTTCAGTCCAAACGCTGTTTCAACTTCTTAAAAAACCCAAAGAGTCACAGGAAAGTAAACACTAGCAAACAAAAAACTGACACTAACTGATCAAAAAAAATTCCTTAAGAACTTTAAAAATTTTTTAGAAACATTGTAAAAGAACAAGAGCCATCTGGAATCAGAGATATAACCAGAAGAACACTTTACAACTACATAACAGATCCGTTTATATTTAAGAAAAGAAAGCACCATCTGAAATGGAGCGAAAGACACATTGAACATCAGCTACTATGGGCCAAAGAACACATGATTTGGAACTCGAATGAACTTCAGCAGTTTATTCTGATGAAAAAAAATTCAATTAGATTGCCAAGATGATTGTCAATATTATTAGGATTGTCTGGGTACACAAGAAGAAACTTATTCAACCAGATACAGTCAGTCACAAAAGTCTACGTACAACCCTAAATAGGGCACATTTCAAAACTGAGTTTAATTTCAATTTGCAAAATCGAATAAATATTTCCTTTTTCACTAAAAACTGTAATTTACAAAATTAAAAAAGTTTCAAACTATCATCTACTGGAAATTTTGTGAATATGTAAAAATTAGTGCGTCACAAAAGTCTGCATACACACGATTGGTTGAGAAGAGAAAATTTACATATGAAGATTTGTTGAAGGTTACTTAAGTTTGAGGTGGCACTTTTGTAGTTAGTTCATCGTTAGTATTTTTTATATTACAATAGCAAATTGCTTTAAAATGAGCCAGGGAAAGGAAAAATCCTTAGGACTTCGGAATTGGGTAGTAAAATTGAAATGTGATAAGAAATCTTACTCCGAAATTGCCAAAATTGTAAATAAAAGTCGGCCGACTGTGCAAACAATCTACAGAAACTTTGTTAAACGCGGACATGTGCTCAGCAAATCTCAATCTGGTCGTCCAAGGAAGCTCAATGATCGAGAAGCAAGAGCAATAGTAAGAAAAGTGAAGAAAAATCCAAAAATTAGTGCCCCAAAATTAGCGGATCAAATAAAACAGAAATTGGAAAGCAAGTACATTCAGAAAATGTTCGTAGAATTCTTCGACTGGCCGGCTACAATGGCAGAGTTTCCAGAAGGAAACCATTCGTATCATCTGTAAACCGAAAGAAAAGACTTGCCTTTGCTTCTGCATATATTGACAAGAATTTCGAGTTTTGGAAAACAGTTTTGTTCACCGACGAGAGCAAGTTCAACATTTTTGGAAGTGATGGCCGCGGAAAAGTTTGGAGGAAAAAAAAACACAGAAATGAACCCCAAGAATTTGACTCCCACCGTAAAAACACGGTGGAGGCAGTGTGATCGTTTGGGATGCCATGGCAGCAGCTGGAGTTGGCAATCTGGTTTTCATCGAGAGTACTATGGATCGTTTGGAAACCTGAAGATTTTGCAAAGCAACCAACATGAATCAGTCAGGAAATTGGGACTTGGAAGCAACTTTGTCTTTCAACAAGACAATGATTCTAAGCACACAGCAAAGATTGTGAAGGAATGGCTGCTCTACAAGACGCCCAAACAGTTGCATTCACCTCCACAGTCTCCAGATCTTAACCCTATTGAGCACATTTGGGAGGAAGTCGACAGAAAAATACAACAACGACCCATTAACAGCGTCGAATTCCTAAAGAAGGATATGCAGCAGGCTTGGTCCCAAATTTCACCTGAAACAACAAAGAACCTGGTGAATTCGAATGCCAAACCGAATGCATGCAGTCATTGCTTCAAAGGGAGGGCCTACCAAGTATTAATGGTATTTTTATTTTTGTTTATTGCCAAAAATTTGAGTTTCCTGTCTCTGTATGCACACTTTCGTGACCACATAATTTGAAACTTTTGTTATTTTCATTACGTTTTAACAAATATGTTGATAATTTTATTTATTTATTCTGAGTTATTATGAGAAATAATTATGAAAATAAAATTGAGTTTTCGAAATTATGAGTTATGTGCAAAATATACGAAAATCAGAGTGTGAACGTAGACTTTTGTGACTGACTGTAGGAGTAGGTAGTTTAATGGTTTAGATATCTGTTGGCTACGTTAGAAAGACCAATCTAGTATTTCTAAATGAAAGACAGAGACATGCAAATTATATTCAAATTTTTAATTCAGAGCTTCTGGCGCTATGGTGCTGAGCTAGGAAGAGAACATTGGCTATTTCAGCAATATAGAGCATCAATTCACATGATCGACGGTGTTAAAAATTGGTTTGAACCAAATGATGTTCAGGTTTTGCTATACCCTGCTAAAAGTCCAGAAATCAATAATTTTTTAATATACGTGGTCAGTAACTGTTCAACGTTTTTATGCCGGGGGCAAGCAATATGAATCTTTGATGAACTTCGCGAAGCCTTGAATTGTATTTCAAGTATTTTTTGTTAAACCAAAATTCAATACTTATATGATTCAATGGTAAATAGTCTTTGAAAAAACTAAAACAAATGACAGAAGAATTCCTTATTAATAAGACTTTTATATTCATTATTTAGAACTGTCCTTCTACTATTTTCACACAGTATGGTGTGAATGAAATTAATTTTTATTTGTAATAAGAATTTTTTATTTATTTCATGTTACAAACATGGTTATCTGATTGTAAATAAGTTTTTAAAAGTGCTGTAATGAAATTATTTGGTAAAAATTAAAAGTTGTTCTCTTATTTAAAAAGAATTACATAAAAGTGGAAAATATTATTCTACGAAAATATGATTATTTTCTTAGATTATTATAAAACCTCAACTTCAGACTAATGAGATACTTTAATTTGTTCATTTTAGGTAAAAACTTATTACATTTTGGTTCTCTGACACTTCTTAATTATTATCGAATATAACGAGCATCGATTCAATGATGTAGATTAGTAATATCGAAACCTAATTGAGCCGCTTGTCAATGGTAGATTATAATTTTTATTCCTTTTTCGTGATTAAAACTATGGGATATTTTACATATTTGATCATTCACTGCCCGATATATCTGTATTAATTGTTACGAGACAACCGTTGGCTGGTGTTTGGCAATCATCCATAAAGAATGCTTCAGAACTTTTATCCATGTTTGATTTTTCCTCAGATACTATAAATATAATCTTTTGTCATGCATGATAAATAGCTATCTTCTCATCACCCTTGATGATTTTTAAAAATCACCATCTAGAATCCATAATATTAATCTTATTCACATCATGATAATTATAAATTGTCAACTGCAGTTAATAACAGAAAGTCACCATCAGACATGAATGGTATATAGTCTTCATCAATGATTAATATTAAAAAGTCATAGAGCCTATGATTAATAGTAAAAAATCAACATTGATTAAAGGTAGGAAGACGTCGCCAGTGATGAATAGTTAAAAGTCATCTCTAGTGATTAATGGTTAAAAGGGCTAAAAGTCGTCACCAATGATTACTAGTAAAATGTCGTCACCAGTGATTTGAAGAAAATGTCGTCGCCTGTGATTAATAAAAAGTCGTCATCAGCGATGTATAGTAGAAAGTCATCTGCATCTACAAATGTATCTCCCTGTTCGCACAATTGTTGGCTTTTCTTGTAAGAGTTTCTTCCATTTCTTCCAGACATAATTATTAAATGAAGTTATTACTTTCTCATATTTTTTAAACATCAATTATTTTGCTAAACGAAAATTCTTGTAAAACAATAAATCCCAGAAAATAGCTAATGGGTTTTTCGGTGACCATTTTATTTCATCAAAAAAATTCTTTAAAATTAGCTTGAATTTCAGTTATGTTGGAGCTCTGACGTTAGAGAAAATTTCCATTTCTGATTAATATTTTAACAATGTGTTAAATCTATTGTATTTTATATATGAGGGAGAATTAAAAGTCATTCGTGAATTTTAAGATATTTTTTGTCAATCACTCCTTTAAAGAAGGTCTTTTCTTAAGAATGCTTTAAGGTAATAATTTTAACTGAAAATTGTAAATTAAAAAAATTTCAATTATTTAACTAAGTTAACAAGAGTTACTTTATGGAGATGCTATGTATGATTAAGAAGTTGTGATTTTAAGAACAAAACAATGTAAACAGTAATAAATTTTTGATATCAAAAAGTTCTTTCTCATTTAAAATAATTGCATATTCTAAGCACTTTCGCAAATTATTTAACTTCGTCGTAAAATATACTCAAGCTTTTATACAATACGTTTTATAATATATCTAAATTAATAATTTACAACTTTCTGGCTAACTGTAAAAAAATATTGTGCAAAGAAGTAAACTATTTATAATTAATATAATTGCTGCAAGCAAATTTTTTCAATTATATTCATAAAATTTCATGAGAGAAATATTTGTTAATTATTGAAAATAAAATAAAGTGTAATAAAATATAAATATGAATCATGCTTTTCGCTCTTAAAAATGAATATATTTTGACTTAAAAAAATATCAATTTCCAGGGTAACAACCATATAGTGAAGAAATATTGTAATACTGAAACTTATTGTTTGTGAGTGTGTTAATAAGTCTAATTTATTTTATCAATTCAATTTAGTACTGGTATAGGAAACAATATATAGTTTTTTTTAGTTTTTATTCCAAAATCTCTCTTTTCTTAATTGCGAAAAGGAAAACATTTTGTAAGAGAGAGAGTTTTGCTTCCTAAAAAATTTTAAAAACAACTTATTTCATTATAGTTTTCTGTTATAAAATTTAAATATATGAAAACTATTGCCCTATAAGAGAGTATAATTGCAGTTGAGAAGGAAACAGTTAAATACTTTGAGAAATATATTTTGGTAGTTTATAAGAAATAAAATGTCTAATAATTTAATATGGGGAAAATGAATATCGAATAAAAAAGTCGTATTCAGGGAGTATAGGAAGAGGATAATGATGGAATTTCATGTATTTCAACTAAGCGTTTGCAGTATCATAAATGTAACCATATTCTTGAAAAGTAATCTGTAGGTTATTTGAAAAAAGACCATATATTTATTTTAGATAAAATAATGTTGAAATTATAACCATTCTATTAAGTAACGTATTATCATTCTTATTTTTTTTATTTCTTAATGAACATTTTTAAAAATCCCATATGAAATTTAAAAAATGTATAAAAAATTAGAAGTATGAAAATTATTCATAATACAGTCAGTATTATTTTGATAAAATTATTGAAACAATTTTAACTACATATTACGGATCATTTTCCTGACAGAAAATAAAGAATGAATATTTATTTCATCAATTTATGGAATACACAAATAATTAAGATAAATTCACCACTAAATAAAAATGAGAATATAATAAGAATCTTAATATTAAAAATGTATGAAAGGATGGAATAAAATCTAAAGCACATTCACTTAAAGAAAAATCATATTTATTTTCGAGTGCAACTTATCTATGATACACTTTTCTGAATTATTTTCTCAACATTTGCATTTAGAAACTGAAACGTGCCAAACTATACTTTTTCTGAAAAGCAACAAATTATATAATATTATAAACTTTTAAAAGTACAATCAGAGTTATATAATTTGTCGATACATTAATTAGTATAATATGATTCCTAATTTCAATCTTATTAACAAAAATTCTTGTTTAATTAAAAAATTCCTGTAACATAAAATTCAACATCCTACATCTTTAACTTAACCAAAGACTATAAACTGTGTTATATTTATCAATATTTTTATTAATGCAATTTAAGTGATTAATAATAAGCGACATTTTAACTGGAGGAAGATAAGCTTTGAAGTGGTAAATGTGAGAACATTTCATTCATGCATCGCATGTTAAGGATGGGATTTATCGAACGATAGTACCAAAAACTTTTAAAAGAAAACAATTTCTACAAATATCCCTAGGTTAGAATCTTTCACAAATTTCATAAGCATTTATATTACAATATTTTTAAAGCCAGAATAAATTTAACAACAATTACAAAAAATTTTTTAATTTTTTTTTCTAAATGAGTTATGTAATATCGTTACTTACATATTATCCTGTCGCCTTTTTTCCTCAAAAATAATGTCGCGGAATTTTTACGAGTTAAATAACTTTTTCTTATCCAAAATGTGAAAGAAAAGCAGAACACTTTACTAATATTTTCATTTTTAAAAATATGTGAATATTTTATTTAAAATTTATATGGTGATTTATTTGAAATTTATATGGCATCAATAAACGACATGTATTTTTTCTGAGATATGGTCGATGGGATAATACGTAAATAATATTATAACTATATAGTTTATAAAATACGAACTGTTCAACAAATGAGTGTAAATTAAAGTATTTGGAAATATGATAATATAAGTATATTTATTTTTGCTTGCAAAAAATAAGTTGTTAACTTAAAGTAGAAACTACTTTTACAAAAAATATAGAATAAAATGTAAATTTAAATAATGAAAAATTCAAAAATTATTTTAAAATTAGACTTTTCAATTACATGCCAAAAAGAGAGTTAATATACATTTCTATTCAGAACAATATGATATTAATTTCAAAGATAATTTTTGCTATGATAAATAGATTAAATAATATGACTGCTACCTATATAAAAGTTTAAAAAATATGGACAATATGAGGTCATTCAGAGTTATGGTTCGAAAACGGTCACCAAATAAAGCCTATTATCGGTATACAGCAATTTGGCGTAGTTTTTGAAATATGATAAAAGTTAGAAGCAACGGGCTCATTTTTGGTTACACTATTGATGTAAGTCCGAAATTCCAAGTTTGAGATTTTATAATAAAAAATGTATTATTCCATATATTTGGAAAGAAAACTTAAGATAACATTTTTCGATACAAAAAATTACTGGTTAAAAGCCGTTTCAGTACTATTATAAATTTTTGCTTAGCTCTTTCTAAAGTCAGGGAGATACATTGGAACAAGTTCAGTATCCCCATACACTGATTTCTCGCCAAATCTGGTAACCGTTGTTTACGTTGTAGTGTTGCCGATTTCAGCTTTTGTTTTTATTGTAATGTTGCCAAATTTAGTTTTTGTTACTATTTTTATTTTTTCGTTGCCAGATTCCGTTTTTCTCGTGTTTTAAATAATTTTTACGTTATATATGTGCTTTTTTAGTGGCAATAGCTTTTTTAGTTTCATTTCGAGAACTTTCCAGAACTTTCTTTGCTAATTGCTCTACGTTTTAATTGCTAGTCATTTTAATTTTGTTTACTTTTGCTGATGGAATCAATGGATTTCCCGCTCTTGTGTTTCGTTGTCTCCAGTGTCCAATTATCGTAAATTTTTTTTACTATTTCTTTTATATTATTTACTTTTATTTGGTTTAATTTTAATAGATATTTTTTATTAAATAATATATTTAATTTTATATATTTAAAATCTTTAAATATTTTTTCCTTATTTCGTTTTCTTAATTTATTATCATCTTTTTATTGTTTTAATTATGTTATTTATTGTTTTAATTAAAAATGTCTCATGTTAAAAATGTTGTCGAAAAATATCAACAAATTCTATTAGCTAAAATTAAAGATAATAATGATGGATTTTTGCCCAGGATTCCATATTATTAAATAATTTAGGACTCGCAAATATTAATTTTTTAACGGAAATTTGATTTGGAGAAGGTGTAATTATTTTATTTAAATTCTATTGCTTACATGTATTTTTTTATTGTACTCGTGTTTCATTTTTATTTACTTAAAATGTGTATATATTTAAAAAATATTTTATTCATGATTTTTTTTAAATTTTAAAAAATGTTTATATTTGAAAAATAAGTTTTTAAATATACCAATCAGCATGTCAGCTTCATATCAAGTAAGTCCATTATTTATATTTATTTCCCTTTTTAAATTTTCTGAAATGCTTATTTTTCGATCGAACTTAGGGAAATTTCCCGTTTTAATAAACGCGCGCCTAGCTTAGCGACTTGGCGACAAAAACATTTGCGGCGTCGCCAAGTGTATGGGGATACTGAACTTGTTCCGATACAATGTACCAGAGACAAATCTCATCATTTACAAGTTGCATTTTCGACGGATTTTCGACTTTGGAACTATGCTCCTCTCTGTAACAGATTCTTTTAGGGGAAGTGCCTTGCTCCTAGTCAGAATACCCGTCTTTAATAGAATTTGTAAAGAAGAGTCTGGATCTGACACGCAGGTTGAAGTTCCCCAATCCATGGGTTCTTCCTCATCGAAGAGGATGGAACCCTTGGAGAGAAAGACATTAACCTGCCCGAAAATATCAGGACTGGGTTCCCAGTCCATCGGCTCAATAGCGTCAAGGTTAAGAACTCGTACTGACATCATGAACGCTAGGCTTAGCAAACGGTACAAGATATTAAATAAAAAAAAGCCCAAAACTTATAAATATTTCCTTAATTGAATTAAATTTGCAAAGTTATAAATATAATTTACAAATTTATAAAAATGTATACAAACTTATCCGCTATAATTACTAAAATTTTTTTCAGCATTTTCAGAGTAAACAAACACAGAACTTGACTGCAAAGCTTTAAATGGCGTCTTAGCTCCATCACAAATTGCAAGTCGGCCAATAAGAAGTCTACAACAGAGTTAGTACTCCACGCACAATTTCACAGTATGAAAGAACATGGTTATTGTGTTGGAAGCACGATTTTATCCCGGAAAAAAACGCTTAATCCTGATTTAAAATTTACAGATATATTCCGTTATTTGTGCCATTTTTCGAAAATTAAATTCTAAACTACCTGTTATTTATCGTTTTTTATTATATAAATACCGTAAATATTTTAACCAGTTTATTATCAATAATTTTCATTTTTGGCTGACTTTAATCGAGATTTAATTCGCACGTTTAGTTTTGTATTACTTAAAACCATTTTATATAAGAGAAAACCTATTCACATAATAAAAGTAGATAATGTCGTAAATTAATTAATCTAATTCTGTTGAATGAACAGCAATATTAAACTTTAATAGCTGCAGGTAAAGTCAGGACTGGTTTCTATCCAGCTGCCATCGGTTAAACGCAAAACATAAAGTGTAAATTAATTCAGTAAAGATAATTTTGATTCTAAAAGAAGAGCTAGTTGAAAAGATCTAATATTGTAACCTTTATTACAATAGACATACATCCTATGTCCAATATTCCTGGGTTTATTTCATGCTAAATAATCTCGGCACAAAATGCGGCGCATTAATTGGGTTAAAAATGCTTAAAAATATAAAATGACGATAAACCGGCATAGCGACTCAAATAGTATATTCAAATTTCAAAGTGGTTGGCCTTGTTTAGAAAATGTCTTAACAGAAATAATATGCCGGTCACGTAACAAAGAAAAAAATTAATTTGAAAATTATTGATGAATTCGTTTCATATAATTGATACCGAAATAAATAATTAGTTTCCTGCTATTTAATAGTGATCAGTACGAACTAGAGAACATCATTTCGCCATACCAATCTTACGGCGAAATGATGTTCTCTAGTTCGATACTGATGTTAGTTTTATAAAATACTTAATAATTTAGAAGTGTTAGAAAACCATAGACTTTTTACAATAGCAGATTTAGAAAAATTTTTCTTTAAGAACAAATATCATCCAGTAAGAGATCACAAGCTTTAATTAAATTTTTTACAATTTGAGAGAACATAAAAGCTTAGTAAAAATATTTACAAAGCAGGATTTCGTGAGTCGACACCATGCTCTAACTTTTCACTTCATGTTTCTAAAATTTACTATAGAAAAAAACTTTTAACATCTATTGAAGAAGATTTAATGAATTATCATTTTTTCTGAAAAGTAATATAGGATTTCATAAATTTGTTTTCAAATCAAAATTTTATTTCCGGAAAAAAGTTATATTCGAATCAAACACAGTCACTAGACAGGCAGAACATGAAATGTGATAGATGGTTTTTTGCGTGAATGCTTTCATAGTAAATATTTACGCTTTTATCATGTTTTATTTGCGTCTCACAAGCGGGCAAATTCTCTCACACACACCCTATGTATGCGCATGCAAAAAGTAAAAGCGCAAAACTCATCTCCTATTTCCTTTCTTCTTCGGCAACGACGTGAATTAAACTTAACGTGTATATTTAACTGTTTTCAAACTTCATGTGTATTTAACTCTTTATGCACGACTGGGTCAAGTATCGAACCCTTTGCCTTCCACAAGTGAGATTCTCATATATTCTGAGTTTTCCAACAGTATTACCTCTCTGCTTGAATTTGTTTCTTTTTTCATCTTTTCTCCAATTCTTGAGAATCAGTATTAGATTTTTTAATTAAGTTTTGTTCTAGCAATTTTTCATTTTAAATATTATTCTAAAAATTTCTTTGTAATAACTATATAATTCTTTCATTTAATATCATGAGAACGTGGTGAGGATGGGGATCCAGTGCCATACATCTTTTTCTTTTCTCCGAGCGATAACTCATACACGAGAATTGCAAAAGGTGAAAAAGAGCCTTCTTTCTTGAATTAAAAAGAATACTTGAGTGGAGAATGTGCGATCTTAAATTATTTACACCAAGGAATAAATAATTTTATAGGGAGTTAAAATCAGCGTGATTCATGTTTTAAATCAAATACAAACATGACAGTCAAATTTTTAAAATGAAACCTGGTTTTTACTTTAAGCTAGTTAGGAATGAGCATCCTGAGATATACATTTCAGTCCAGTCCGAGTAGTCGTTGTCAATTTAAATCCGGACGACAATTTGGTGGATAAATGCAATAAATTATAAAGACAGTGGAGTGAATGGAAAATATTTGTCTTTCATTTAATGTAAGCAATTTAAGATAAGAATAAAAATGATCAGCTCTCTTAGTGGAAGAAGAGTGCTCTTCCATGTGGAAGATCCCGCGTTCGACCTCAACCATTATTGAAGAATAGGAGATGTATGATGCACATCTGCATACTCGTTTGTTGGAAAGTGTGATTGTGGCAGTGTTCCTCTTTAGTGACCTGTTATTTATGAAAAGTTCTTGAAAGCAATTTACGCGGTGTCACTGAAATGCATTTCACAACAGACTAAACTACCCACTTCGTGGGGGTGGTGTCAAAATATAAAAATAAATAAAATAAATATAAAATATACATTCTTAAATATCAATTTATTTAATTTACTAATTCAATCCATTCTTTAAGGGATAAGTAAAACATATATTCCATTAACATCATGCTTGAGAAGGTAGTTAAAGAAAATGGTATATAGTAAGATCTGATGAAGCGTCCGCTCCCACTTTCCTTACTGAATGATAATGTTAGTCTAGGAATATTTTGATATTTTTTAAGGTGGATTTTTTTACATCATGGCAATATTTTCTCACTGTTTAAGTTAACATTAGTACAAAGGGTGTTAACACATTTTTAGAATGACTTCGATAAAGAATTTTAAGAAAGTAAATGTTTTAGATTAAATTTTTTGGTAACAGTTTATTATTTGATATGAGAAATATCGTCTGCTACTTTTAAATTTATTCTTCTTTCAAAATGTCGCATGTAAACAAGTTGTGGGTTGAAGAATATGTTTTTGCGCTTTCCAAAGTATTTGCATTCCAGAATTCAAAAACCTTGTGAAATGCATGGTATTAAAATTTCTAAGTACAAAATAAATAACTTATTAATCGGACAGGTAAAAACCGTCAATCATTATTTCTACTTGGAAAGAAGACTCCAAAAGAATATCCGAGAAAGGTACGTACTGTTTCAAATGTTTCTAAAGTGAAATCGCTGGTAACAATAGAAAATCTACCAACAGAGAAAACAATTGCAAAGTCTTTAGACATATCTGTCGCAACAATAAATAAAACAATAAACCAAGATTTACAACTTAAAAAAGCTAAAAAACGTAATGTTCACCGGCTTTTGCCGAGACATGTGGTTCAACACAAAACATTTTGTAGAATCCTGAATGAAAACATTTACCAGGGGATATATGGAAATACATTGTGACCCTTGATGAAGCATGCGCTTCCCTAAATGAATGCAACAAAAAAAAGGTTATTTACTATAGCAAACGATAAGAAAAAAATGTACAAACCAGGTTCCGTCAATTTAAGGAAAGTTTCAGTAAGGGGTTTATGATTGTCACAAGTTTCTTCTACAATGGGAAATTATAAATAAGAAGAATGGCAAAAAATGTTAAAATCAACTTATCTTATTATTAAGAGAATATTTTACGTCCAATATTTACAGAAGAAATCACACTTATTTGTCCCAATGATTTTCAAAGAGTGAAACTTCATCAAGGCAAAGCTACAAGTCATACTTCTAAAACTTTCACTGCATTCCTTGAAGTACAGGTATTGCATATACACCCTTTCAATATATTCCTGCGAAGTCTCCTGACGTTTCACCTATGGACTATTGTGCCTTTGGTCAAATATTCCAAAAGTTATCAAAAGATTATCAAAAGACTCTTCCTAAACGCAACTCCACCTCGATAGATGGACACTAGAAAATAGTGTTAGAAAAATGGAAAGCAATACTCCTGAAAATTTTACGAAAAATTTTTCTATTATGGAAGACACGATGCAGACTTAAAATCCAGAAAAAAGACTATCAGATTTCCTTATTATATTATAATTTTTATTTCACAAGTTATGAATAAATTTTAAATATGATCTTAATTTATTTTCACTAGTAGCGAAATAATTTTTTATTTTCTTGTAAAGTTAATAGTTTATTTTTCCCAAGAGTGGAATTGTTTATTTTTTAATTTAGATTAAACTAAATAAATTTTGGAGTAAGTTATTTTTCAATTGCATTTATTAACACAAATATCAGAATTGTGTAATGTTGTCACTAGACTAAAATTTAGCTCGTAAATATTAAACGTGTTTTTAAAAGCAATGGAAATGTACTACGTTAATTTATATAATATTTAGAAGTTGATAACTACATCTCAATGTTAAATCAAGAAATTAAATAATGCCTTTTATAAACTGCTGTTCAAATGCTTTTAAACCTCAAATCGCTGGTACAGTTTTTATAAATCATTGTATTATAAAATTATATAATCGATAGTTACAAAGCCTTAATTTCTATTTAGTTTCCCAAATTTCCAGAAACTTTGATGAAAATATTTTTTTTAAGTTAATTTTTAAGCTATGCAAATCTCTGAACATTACTCAAATCATTTTAAATCTTCTAAAATGTAAAATTATCCTTCATTCATTCATAAAATGTTTTGTAAACTATTATGTGTTTGGTATAATAAGCATTACATAGGTATCAATGCATGCGTACATTAAGTCAAAGAGTTGTCTTAATATTTGAATTACCTCAGTTTTGAATTTCGTATTTGAATGTTAAGTTTCTCGTTTAAAAGGAAGGGAAAGGGGAAAATGAACTCAATATTTAGTGATTAAGAATTTGCTCATTTTAAAATTCGGTACAATTGTTTAAAATTTCATGACTAAGATTGTTCTTTTTTTTAATAAAATATGTTCCATAAAATAAAACCATATCAAAAGTGGTTTTACACTCTTGAGGAATTAAATTGTGATTTATAGCAAAACTTAAATACGTCTAATCTATTATATTAGATTTCTGAAAAATAATTTGGATCGTATATTGATAATTTAAAATTTTTTTGGAAGAATTAGAGTGAAAATATACAACTACTTAGTTGTGATTATTTAAGCAGAAGAATCAAAATCTAAAAATTTTAATTCATATTACTTACATTTAAAATTGAAATTTAAGAGTACAATTTATTATTTCATTAAATATATTAAATATGGTTATAAAAATGGCTATTCATTACCAAATTTAAATAATTAACATACATTATGAAATCCAATTTTCCAATTGTAAACACTGTAAATCTGTATTTACTTAGATTTCATCCAAATTTGGTTGAGTTCTAAATTTCTGCAAATGCTATTGATCGATTCTTATAATTTTTTGAAGAAAACTTTTTATAGTGGTTGACTTAACAAGTTTAAAAACATTAAAAGAAATTATTTCAATCTATAGTTGTAAGCTTTCTATGATAGCTGTTTTCTGATAAAACGTAGCTATGCATTCATGAAACTTTAAAGAAATCGTTGTCCGTTTTGAAAAAAATAATATTGAAATGAACTCTAAATTAGTAAATTTTAGTTTAGAAGAGCCTGGTTTGTAAATTTATTAAATTCGATTGAACTATGTAACTAAATAAAGCCCGAAATTACATTGGAAACTAGACACAAAAATGCAAGTAGCGAAGACAGAGCTTCAAACAAAAAAAATTTATAAGAAATCCCAATTTCAGCAATTCATAGATTTCTGCCGATCTGCTAAAGAAAGTTTTGGTGAGTTCAAAAAAGTAAGATCAAGAATTTAAATTATGGAAAATTAGTTAAAATAATTTTTTGAATTGATTTTAACTAATTTCGAGATTGAATTTAATCAGCAAATTTTATTTGCTGATTAAATTTAATCTGATTCCGATGAGATAATTACTTGGAAAAACAAATTTAATCCATAAAGCAAGTTACTACTAAGAGTAAATTTTGGAGGTGTGTAAAATTTCCATGGGGTGTCTGTCTGTGTCAGGATTAGAAACTTTATATTACTTTATGAAATGAATTATGCTCTGTTTTAAGAAATATTAGAAAAACGTTTCTAAATTTGGTTACGTAATTTTTTTTTAAATCGAGATAAGTAGTCGAAGAAAACGGTTCATTGCGTACATCCAATTTTTTTAAAAAAAGTACTTCAATAACATCAATTGTAGCTGAGAGCTATAGCCGAGAATGATTATCGCCTTAATTCGTGGGTTCGAATCTTACCTTGGGCATAGATATCTGTAATGGTTTGAAATCCACTTTAAGTCTTAGCACCCGGTCTAATTAGCCTTGGTGTGGGAAAAAATGATCGTTGATCGACAAACTAAACTTCTTTAAGCGTGATGGAGCCCATTTGAAGGTAACTAGAAGCTAAAATTGAAAAAGAGGAAAAAATCAAAAATGACTAATTTTAAAACAACAGTTGGTGAATAGAAAAGCTTGGATTCTGATGTAAGAAAAAAATCGAGTGAACAGTTCGCTCAGAAGTCTAAAAGCTGTTTTAACAGAGGCTTATCCTTGAATATATTTATGAATTTATAAAGATTACAATGTTTGTTTACGTATTGTTTGTGTAATCTTTAATTTTAAATTGTATAATTTTCCTTTTTGCTTAGTAATTTTCATAAAAATTGTTTTTAAAATGTATGTAAGTTTAAGATAATTATTTAAAAGCTTTGGTAATTACTAATTTTTTATTACTTTTATCCATTCTGCTGCAATTCCTAAGTTACGAGAACTCAGGAAACCAGTGTAGATGAAATATTTTCACTTTTTCAGTTGAAAATGAATGAATCCTTCAAATTCCACCCCGGGTGTTGGTGTTTCAGAATCTTCTAAAACTAGAGATCTCAGTCTAACCCTCGTGTATAAAATAATGAGAGTCAATCAAACCCTGCAGCTGAAGTTTTTTTCAAATTCGATTTCAAATAGTTGTCTTATATTTGCAAGAAGAACACTGATTAATATAATTTTTTCAAAGTAAACGTATACAGCTTTTAGTACGAGATTTTGTAATTTTTAGAAAGATTTTAGACGTATGTCACATTAAATATGTAACTTAATATTTGGTTACAACGTTTGACATAAGAACACTGTTCGAAATTTTGACATTTTTCATTAAAATTATTAATTTTTATTTCTTTATTCAATTTTAAGGATTTGATTACTTATGTTGTTAATCTTAGATTGTTTGATAGTAAAAACCTAAGTCTTTTTTAGTTCAAAGAGAGGATAGCATATAATTTTGATATATTGTTTTATTAGCAATTTCATTTCAAATTCCATGCTTTTGGAATATTTGCTGTGATATTTGAAGAATTAATATTTTATATTCAAAACTGAAGTACTTAGGACAAAGACTTTCTTAATTTTCTTTTATTTCAGTTTTTTTTAGTTCTTTTTAATTAAGAGTTTTTAAATAAATCAATACAAAATTTCTTTATTAAAAACATTGTTTTGCAGTACAAAATAATGCCTCCTGTGTAGTTCGGCTTCACACAAATTGCATGAGATATTTGAAAATTTATTGTATTAACTTTGCTCATGTTGGATTTGAAAATTTTTCAGTCAATTTTTGCGGCTTTTTTGGATAGTGTATTAAATGCTAGAATGTGCTCATTGCAGATGGAAAAAATATTTTTTTCTAAGAATTTAAAAGTGTAACTATTATTAATTCTTAAGAAATTAATATGTGGGAATGTAAAAGAAGATATGCTGTATTTTTCTGCTGTCCCCACCAATTGCAATGAGATATCACCTTTGAAAGGATGAAGAGAAACGCTTTTTTCCTCTCTATGAACAATCACTAACGCAGTTGTGTGTATAGCAGTATAGATATTTTTAGTGAGTTCAAACCAACGTTAATTTAAGAAATTACAAAAAAGTGTAAACAAAATTTTTAAAATTAAGAATATAACGTTCAACTCGATGAAAAATTCGAATTAAATATTTAAATTCATATTTATAAGTTTAATATAAGCAAAGTCCTAATTATGCTGAGTACCACAATAGTGAGTTATTCGAGTTATTATCTCTTAATTCAATAAGGGAAATCTTTGCATTTTAAAAGCAGGAGTATCAGATTGGCAGACAAATGGTTATTTTTGCGTTTCAGCACAACAATTTTTGGGTTTGATTCCTATAAAATGCATGGAGGATTGTGATGAAGTAGAGTCCACTTTAAATGAAGTCCTTTTGAAGAAAATCACTGAACGAGGAACCAAATTAAGAATCGAGGTGTGACTATTTCTTTCCTGCGTTTGAAAATTTTTAATTTGTAATTACATGTGGTATAGAGAAAAATATATGTGATATAATATACACCTTCCTTTAAGCATCATGCTCATAGTGTTTTATCTTTTCAATTTTAAGAAAAGAAATATTTATTGCCACAAATTTTTCAAGCTTTACCCAATACTCAAATCAACTGAAATGCATTCAAATGAGGATGGAAGAAATCCAGAGGAAATCTTTAGTAGTTCCTGTATTTTGATTCATTTTAATTGATGCATGAACATTTCGTTGTAGGAGATGTTACTTTGAACAAAGCAAATTTAAATACTAAAACATCACAAATTTCTGTCTTAAAGCTATGTATAAGTATTAATGAAGGCAATGGAGGACCAATACTCATTCTTTATTTGCTAATCCAGATAAAATTACAAATTTTGATGCGATAATATCACAAGAATGTAAATATCAAAATGACAGATGAATTCCCGACTTCCAATAATCTGAAGCACGTGAATTTGTGCATTTTTTATTCAGTAAATATTATTTCTTTTTTTAAATGGTAATAATTTTTATTCTATTATGGATTTTTTAAAATACATTTAAATGTGCATTGCACTTCTGAAAAAGAATGGCTTGAGTGCAAAACGCAATCAAAATGAAAATATATAAATCATGACTAACTTCTCACTATTTTGTCTCATTTAAGTTCTGACATAGGTATTTGTTTTTTAAACCATTAAATATAAATGCTATTGTTTATTAAGTTAAAAAATGAGTTCTTAATTGAAATTATCAAACATCTTTATCAGATCTACCTGTATATCCTTGTACGATGAGTTTAAAGCTTATAACAATTGCATTGAAATAACAAACTTAATTTACAGAATAAAGGGGAAATATATTTTAAAGAGAAAAATTAGTAGTTTCTCTAACACAAGGGATAGATGAGAAATTCATAAAATAGAAAAAATGTAGGCAATGAAGGCACAATTTTTTATTTTGTTAAATTATTTAGTTTTCTCTCTACAAGTATGCATGCAACTATTTAAAATACTTTGGTTTGTGTGTTTTCCCTCTTGTGTAATGATGGCTATTCAATAATCCCTGCAAAATAAGATCAAAATGCAGTTGAACCCATATTCTATAAGTTTGGTTTTTAAAGCATCAAAATCAATTTGATACAGTATATTTCTTTAAAAAAGCAATCGACTTCTGTAACAATTTTATACAAATCTATTTTTCTTAGAAAGAGAATCGGAAGGATACATCATCTAATCTGATAATTGCGTGGAAAATATAGCTAAGTAAAACACTCAAGTTTAAAAATATTATGGAAAAATTCAAATTTTTCAAATATTTTTTTAGTTTATAAAATCTAGTTGCCTTTTAAAATGTTTCATTGAATTTATAGACTTAATGAAATCAATATTTTGACACAAATTTTAACTTTCAATAAAAGTGAAATGTTTTACAGAATGAATAATACACTTTTTAGCGATCAAATTAATGTGGATAAGAATCTCAAATATTTGATTATATACATAACAAAGCTATGACATTGTGAATGCTGTCTACATTTGGAAATTTCACTGAGCATTTTCAAACATATGTATTTCACAAATTTAAGTTTTCTCTATTATATATTGCATTTAAATTTATCTTATCAGAAAAGAGTAAAATATTTGAAAAATATAATGAACATCATTGCCAGTTAATGTGCAACTGACACATTTCTCGAACTTATATTGCGAAAACTTTAAGATTCCAGTCCTCATACTGATGAGTTTGAAGAAGTATTTCTTCCAAATGAACCATCAACATCATCGGGTAAGTTGCAAACAATTTTTCTTTTGGTATATTAAAATCGGAATTAAATGGGAAGTGCAGAAGTTTTGAAAGATAACACTTTTCAGAGCATAATGTGCCTCGTTTGATCGCAACCAGTGTTGAAGAATAAGAAATATTGTGCTTCTGCCCCAAGCATGGCCTTCTGTCGGGAGTTCTGCTTGAGTTTTCTCTTGCTATATGTAAATCTGTCTATACTTTTAAAGTGCCTCCCCATTGCATTCAGCCTGCTACTCAAAGTTTAAACTTTGAACTGTGAAACAGTTAAATTTTTCCAAAGTTCTTTAATTTCTCAGTTAACGAACTTGCTAATAGAAATATTGCATGAGTTCTAAATTTACCAGATATATGTAAATGCTATATACCAGGCATATATTATACTGGCAACAGTGGTATTGTGAGCATAACTGTGTGCTTGGGTAAGGGAGCAGTTTTGGCACCCACTCCAAAGAAGTAGTAATAAACAGAATAAACGTAAACATCACAATATTTCATGATTTTACTTTGTGAAAGTCATTTTATCAATGAAAATTTTCTAATTTTTAATGTTAAGGACTTTCTATTTTGAAGTAGTTCTTTATTAAAACAAGAGCTTAAGTTTATCTGGAATTATTTTGATTGTTTCACTGATTATGAATTCTTTGAAGAAAAAATGCACTCAAAATTACATTTTAGAATCCATAATTATGCCAGATTTCATTCCTATAAGGATTTCTTACTCAATTACTTAGGATTTATTTTTAATTAAAACATTATTTTATTGTAAAAAATCGAAATTACTAGTTAGAAAACTTTGTATTTTCTATGTACTGTGAAACATAAAAGCATATAATACATTTGATCTTTCTATGTTCGAAAAATTTTTCAAAATAGTGTTAATATAAAGGCAACAAAATAACACAATTGAAATAAAAATTATTTCGTAAGATGCTTAAACATAAAGCATTTTGACTTCAATTAGTTTTAAATAAATTATTTGACGAATAAGCTAAACTATACATGCCTGTTAATATTTACATTGGTTGAAAATTGCTGTTAAATAAGCAAAATGTAAATGTGTATGACCGAAAATAAAACTGACTGGAACAACTGTCAAATAAAAGTAAACATTTTTCCAATGAACTCTATCAATTGTAATGAAATATTAGTTCTTAAAAACGAGAAAATTTTTACGAGTTAAACCAGCACTATTTGGGAAATGATACTCTGTGTAAATGGTAACAAGAAAAAAGAAATTAATTTCTTAGTATTTGAAGGGAGGGTAATTTCAGATTCCCGCCATTGTGTTATATTTAGGTCCCAGGAAGACAATGATTTTCTATACTGGATATTGCAGTGCTGTTTTGAAAAATATACTCTTGTTGGAAGTCAGTTTGCTGTTGGACACATTATTTGGAAAAAGGGGTCTGTCAATGAAAAACACAATTCAACGTGAATTTTCTGGAGTACAACGCAGTACTAGGCTAAGGAATAATAAAGCTTGAAACAAAAAAAGCTTTCTTTTTTGTACAATGCACAAGAAGTTCTCAGAAGATTAGTTACTCAGACTTAAATATTTCTTTTAATGCTTTATATTCTTTATTTCTTTGATACTATAAACACATTTAAATGATATTCAGGAAAAGAGATTACTTAAAATTATAAGCCGAGCTGGCAGCCGAATGGTTAGTGCTCTTGGCTTCGGTTCAACAGTTCGTTTGGGTTCGAATCACACCTTGAGCATGGATGTTTGTAGTGGTTCGGAATCCACTTTAAACCGTAAGTCCCGGTATAATTATCCCTCGTGTGCAAAAGATGACCGTTGAGCGACAAACAAACCAAACCAACCTACTTGATATTATAAATTTTTATGTCAGTTTCATCAGTTGACTTTTACTTTCCTCGTCCAACTCTGTTTCATTTGCTTACTAAAGAAGAGACACTAATGTTGGTGTCAACAGTTTAAATGGACTGTAGGAAACTCTAAAATTTAAAATCCCTATTTTTTGTTATTGATTCTCCTCACTCATTTTAAATCTGCTCTTAAGAACGTTAAGTCAAATTACTTATTTTTTTAGGTGTGAAGATGGTGCTGCTGTAACAGCGTTACATTGGTATGGTACACCAAGTAAAAAATTAAAATAGGAACTGTTAAAAATTTTATCTAACACAAATTTCACTTTTCTCTTTAAAATGAAGGTTTCGAAATTTTTAACTCACTATTATTCAGATTTAGATTCATTGAAACCCCAAGTTATCGAATGTATTGTTATATACATATTTAAATACCTTTTGAACTTAGGACAGTTGAATATGTACTATGGTAGTTTAAGAAGATAATAATTTAGGTGTTCCATAGAAACAAAACCCCGAGATATAGTTTATCAGACAAAATTCATAATACTGTAATTTCATTCTCATCTTTATTATCTAATTGAAACTGCAGTGAGTAAAATGCAACAAAACATCATCAATACAAAAATAAATTATTGGGAAATGTGAATAAATATGTCTTAAGCATTTCATTTTCTTTTATTTGAAAGGAAATTTTTTGTACAGTTTGTTTTGTAACATTCCTATTTATCAATTAATACACAAATTTTAAGGATCCCTTAAAAGAAATTTTAGTTTTAATTATATTTTAATAAGTTTTTTAATTAATATTTCAGTTTCCTAAAATTTCTTGCAGGGGATTTTTTAAATTTTATTCAAAATGAGATAAATAAAGCAAAAATTGAATATTTTAGATTTTCTCTCTTAAAATTTATCTATTACATGTTGAATAAAATTACTGAATCCTTATAAGTGAATGAATATACGTTATATATCAAAAAATACTTTAAAACATAAAAATTTATACAAAACTTTTCACGTTGAGTTCCTAAGTAACATCCAGCGAGTTCTAAATGATGTGTATGTCAGCTGATATTTCATTTAAATATAACTTATTTGCTTAATCAACATTGCAATTTTCCATAGAGGCATGTATCTTAGATAAATTCTAAAAAAGAAAAAAAAAGATTTGGGAAAAACATGGTGAATTGTGCGGCATTCATCAAGTTAAATCAGCTATGAGCTTACCTTTTTCTATCTCCCACAATTTTTTATCTATAAATCAAAAGATACAACAGCAAAGCAGATTAGTTGGTAAATAACTTGAAACAAACATGAAAAATATCTCGCATACATATAAAAAGAGAATTTATTCAACGTTTTGAAATATAATGTATATTTCATAACTTTTATCAAATAAATGTTTAAGATATTTACTTCATTACAAGTGTATAAAATTTGTTGCGCAAAATGATATATTGCCACAAATCTTGAAAAAGTATAAAATTGAAAGATAATCAAAAACATGACTAAAAGAATACAATTTTTAATATGAACGAAACTATGCAAGCCACATATTAATATGGAAATCTGGAAGTAAGATTTTAGATTATGTTAAGCATTTCACAACACGCTACTATAATTACCAAATTTAAAATATAATTTGTGAGATTTATTGATGTGTCAAATAAAATTAATATTTTAATCAAAATAAAACGGAATTTTTCTGAAATCTCGCCTTGATGTCTATCATCCATTTTCAAGCGGCATCTGGGGAAAGTTAGCCCCCCTTTCTCCCCCTTCACTACACCACGGATCAGTAATAAGCTTGTTTGCGGCTCTGGTAAAGAAAATTAAGACCCCGTCAATTAGGAACTAATGGCGATATCAATCTTTCAGTTAGTTTTCATTCATTCTTTTGGCATGAATAAAATTAAATAAAAAAAAACATTGACTTAGGACATCTATTAAAAAAGAGCAGATATCATTATTTTAACTATATATCAACCACTCATTTGATGCATGGCTATATTTTATCCAAAAACCAGCTAAACTTTATGAATTGGAAAATTATTATAACTGTGCACTGTCTTAATTGAATATGCTTTTTAATCACAACTGTCTTGTTTTCTAAATTTGACCCAATTTCAGCCGAGCTGAATGGTAAGTGTTCTTGCTTTTGGCTCAACAATTCATGGGTTCGATTCCCTGCTTGGTTTTTGATGTTTGCAGTTGTTTGGAATCCACTTTAAACCAAAGGTCACAGTTTAAATAGCCCTCATTTACAAAGTATAACTCTTGAGCGACAAATAAATCACATTACCATAACTTAATGTGACTAGATTGGAGAAATACCCCATTTAAATATCTGCTTTAATGTCTTTTTGACATCTTAATGTCTGTTTTTAATGTATTTTTGTCCTTTTCCTGTGTTACCTTTTTATTGTACAAATTTCTTGTTTTAAACTTTTTACTATTGTAAATCTGCTGCCTTTTTCTTAAGACTGACACTGTATCTTCTCCTATCTTTGTTTAGATTTTGCAGTGAATGTTTTTTAATTTAGGCACTTTTTGTAGATACCTTTAAAAAATACAATTTTTATCACATAGATATTTGATAAAAAAATATAGTATGGATAAAAAGGTTAAGAACTCAGTAAAATATATATTAGAGTATATTTTACTGTCTAAAGTAGATATTTAGTTAAAATTTATAATACTTAAAAC
The DNA here is from genome assembly GCA_037975125.1 of Latrodectus hesperus. Lineage (NCBI taxonomy): Eukaryota > Metazoa > Arthropoda > Arachnida > Araneae > Theridiidae > Latrodectus > Latrodectus hesperus. Next base: position 89,360 of record JAJQOW010000487.1, read on the forward strand.
TACCACTTTAATAAATAACTGGTATAGACTAGAGAATTTGGTTGATTCCTAGAAGTAAACTTAATAGAATTGTTGAAAATTAAAAATCCCTAAACTGTTTCCAGTCATATTATATAGTATTAACTGAATTAAGCATAATTAATGCTTGTTGAAAATATAAATAAAGCTTTCTATTAAAAATACTTCAAATCTTGTCAAATAATGAATTGTGTTGTCAGTGTAGCATCAAGGTTTGCAAGGCTAAAAATTTGATTTTATTGAATGGTCTGATTTGGTCAATGTTTATGAAATATTGTGTCTGAAAGTTATTTTGGTAAACAGTTATTTAATGTCTTAAATACTAGCGAATACTTTAATTCCAAATATATTTTAATTTTTTTCATTAACATGCTTTTGAGTATTTATTAGATCCTTTAAAATATCATAAGCTGAAATGTAAAACTTGCAAAGTAATTTTAGATACCATTTTTAAAAGTTAATTATTAGTCCTTTTCAAATCTGTTAAATATCTTTCACGAGAAACCTTAAGAGAACAATAGAATACAATAAATTTTATTAAACACTTGTGTAGCTTTAGTGAACTGCTGCACATGTCTTAAAACAAGACTTGCATCTGAAGTGTCTAGAACTTCATTCTTACTGACTCTCGGTTCATTTTCTTAGCGTCAATATTTGTAATGGTTCAAATATTTTAGACATGGGTCCCTGTTGGTTTTGCAGACGTTTGCGAAAATGCCACATAAAACGAAAAACATAAAAGAACTTGCTCTGTATGTTAATTATTGAATAGATTATATATACCTACTCTTATAATATTAGGGATATCTTCCCTGTTTAAAATAAAATAAGCTTTCGAAACTCCATTCCAATCACATTTGGTATTTTGCAAAATATTGATGAGGGTCTTTCCAATTTGAACAATGATCCCACCAAATTGTTTTCTTGCATTTCTTGTGTGGCTGCATAGGAACCCTTGTTTTTAAGCAGGGTTAAAAAATATACCTGGCATGGGGCGCTCCGTGGTTGAGTGGTCTAAAGCATCACCGCTAATCGCTTGAGAGCGTAGGAGTGTGGGTTCGATTCCCACCGTGGCCCTGGGTGTTTTCTTCGTTATTCTTCTGTGGTTGTACATCTGTCATTGTGCTATTTGTCCTATTATCGACGAAGACTTACAAGCGGATCTCAAGAATCAAGCATACAGGTCTGAATATATGTAATGTAATAAATAAATAAATACCTGGCATGCCATTGTTGCAAGACTAACATGGCCTTTACTGCTCATATTTTGGGGGGTTTAAATTTTAGCAAGGAAGAAGTCCTGCAGGACACTCATCCATTTTTAGACATTTTGGATATTTTTGATTCATGAGAATTGTTTATCTCTGTAAGATAGTTTCAAGATTGTCAGGAATGCTGCTGTTGCAAATATTTTAATAATTTAGTGTAATTTAAAACTTTAAAGGCAAATTCAATCTTTAAATATTGAAATATAAAATTAACAAAAGTTGGGTGTTAAGTTTATCATCTGAAATATTTAAATCCATCTCATAAAGTTTGAATTGCTAACACACTTAATTTTTTATTCCTAGTTGCAGAAAGAATTCAGGAAGGAGCTAGTGCCATCTAGCGTCAGCATGCAAAAACACCGCAATGCACAACGTATGTATAATGATAAATATGGGAAATGTAAGTTTTATAATGCTGCATTTTTAGTGCTGCATATATTATGCATGTGAAGCATTAAGTATTCTGCTAAGTAATGCTACTGTATTGAAGTGTTTTGCCTATACATTTGATTTCACAACCCAATATGAATTATAAAATTAAATTTTAGAAGCCTTTTTATTTTTACTACCAGAAAAAGTAGTGTCAGTTTTTGTACAAATGCTTACAATAAATTTATCTTGCAGAAATAGAACTAATGAGAGCTGTATTATTTTTTCATATTTAGATTGTTTGCTACCTATAATAGAGTTGAAGATACTATTTAAATTATTCTAACACAACATAAGCATTAGAATTGGTCCATTTTGAGCTGTTTACCATTTAATTTCAATGATGTAATTTAAGTAAAGTATTACGTCGGATAAAACAGTCATTGATAAATATATTTGTTCCATACTTTCACTGGACACAACTTTCCATATTTTAATCGATTGGCTCTTGTTGAAAAATGAAATGCGTTTTGCCTAAATTAAAATAAAACTGGTTAATTAAAATTAGTCACAACCACACGAATTTCAACTTCAAAAATTCTGTTTATTTTTTACACTATGAAACTTAAACATAACATTAATTTTTTGATAATAGTATTCTAAAAATTAACTGGTTGTTATTCAAATAAAATATAAGAATCCTTTTCCGTTGTAGAAATCATTTTCAATCGTCGCGACAAAATGTATCTTATGAAATCTTACTTACGACTTACGACTTATGAAATCATCAACAGTCATATTTGTAGTTTTAGTAATATCTGAAATTTATAAATCATTTCATGCCGATTGTCTAACATTTATCAGTGTCCTATTTTCCGAAAAATATTTTTCCAAGTCTCAGTTGGATTAGCTCTTTAGTAGTTATAAACTTTGAGCTACAAACCTGGCAAAAACTTTCTTTTTTATTGTATTATCTTTTGTAAGTTATTGTGCTTAAAAAATATGTGCAATATATATTTAGTAACAAATGAGAAGTTTATAGTATAAAGTATCTGAAATAATAAAATGATTTAAAATTCAACAATATTTTTATTGTGTATTTTTATAATTTACATTATTTACTTATGAAATATTCATTGAGGATGGTATTGCTGCTTCCGTTTATAAAGGTGTAGTGTGGGTATAAAATTGCAAATTTGAAATTTGTATTGAAAGCTACATCACAATTTTTCAAATTCAAGTATAGGTTAACATTTTAAAATTTGAAAAGTTATGTAATTCAGTCAGTATTACTAAGCTTCACTGGAATACTTTACTCTTTCAAAGAATTTAAAAATATTTCAGTTTTTCCATTTTTTTTTGAAACTAGGATTTGTATTTTAGTGTGGAAATGTTTGAGATGTTATTTCTTTTTTATTTAAAATATTCTCAAGTTTTACTTCAAAGTAGGAATTCTTGTTTCAATGGTTCACCTATTTATTGAATTTAATAATATCTTTGAAATACAGAATATCAAATTATTCAAGGAAACTTTAAATTTATGCCATCTAATAAAAATAGTTCATAGTCTAAGCAAAACTTGTAATCTATGTCTTGTCTGTAAGTGTATCTTATTGGAATAAATAAAATATGTTCATCCAAACTTCCGTAGAAAATAATGCTGCAAATCCAGCTTAATTGTTGGAGCATTGCAGAAACTAAGTACAATTAATAGTATGAACTTAGTACTTTTTTTTACTGAATCTAAGGAAAGAGTATAAGCTTTAATGAATGGACAAGATATAATTGTTACTAAAATTGGAATTAAGTAGAGAAACTTGATTTTAAGATTACGAAAGCTAATTTGTCGATTTGTCATTAAAGATAATTTTGTACACAAGAGTTAGAACAAAATATAGTTTCAAATAGATTTTGATATACCAAACATCGAAGAAGAGAGTGGATTTGAACGAAAAAACTGTTGAAAAGATGGCCAGAATGATTATTCTCAAAAATATGACCATGGCCCAATTAGTCATCACGCTATATGAAAGGGAAGTTTTGAATCTTCATGTCGAATATGTTTTATGAATGCTGCAGTGGTGTGCTAAGCATCGTTATTCGCAGAATATTTTCCAATTTCGTGGTTTTCATGCCTTCCTACATAAAGCAATGTGAGGTAAATTGGACTATTTTATATCTATCTGTGTGTTTTGAAGTTTTCCGTCTCTTCTTTCATCAATACTGACTCATTTCATGCAATATCTTCCAAGAAGGTACTTAAGACTTCCTATGCTCATATATCTTATATTAACTGAGAGCAATTGTGGCTGCTAAAATCAATCTTTGAGTATCAGTTTGTAACATCATTCGAAATCAAGAAATGTATGAAGAAACTACTATATTGAGGGGATTTTCTTTTGTATTTAGGGATTTTAGACTATTATATTTAGGGATTAATGAAATTTATCTACCAAATGTTTTGTTTAAGGGAACAGACCTTTTTATTAAAAAAGTAATTATGTGGTCAACAACGAATTCTTTTTTCACTTACCACATATTTTGTAAAAAAAATTGTACTAAAATCCATTAGTTTTTTATTTTTCAAAAGCTGTTCGATACATTCTATTTAATTTTGTAATCATTTACATTATCACATTTTTAGATCAAAAATCTGAAGTGCAAGGTAGTTACAATTTATGTGGATTTTCTTCAAATTAATATTGAAGAATTCTAATTCACAAATTAATTTTCAGCACGAATTATAGGGAAATCCGGTTATTTTCAAGGAACGTATTTTGCTCAGAAACATTTTGATTAATTTTAAATCTCTTAAGATTTGTTTTCCCTTGCAGTTTTTCTTTTCATGTTCATAAAGATAGAAATGTTAGTTTAGGGTTTCTACCAAATGTGAGATTGCTTGGCAAATGAATGAGCACCAGTATACTTTGTTATACTTAGCCTAGAGTTGGGCTCTATCAGTTAGTTAGACGGAAGCTCTTATAGTCAGTCACAAAAATCTACGTACACACTATGCTTTTTGTATATTTTGCACATAACTCATAATTTTGAAAAATCAATTTTATTTTCATAATTATTTCTCATAATAACTCAGAATAAATAAATAAAATTATCAACATATTTGTTAAAACGCAATGAAAATAACAAAAGTTTCAAATTATGTGGTCACGAAAGTCTGCATACAGCGACAGGAAACTCAAATTTTTGGCAATAAACAAAAATAAATATACCATTAATACTTGGTAGGCCCTCCCTTTGAAGCAATGACTGCATGCATTCGGTTTGGTATCGAATTCACCAGGTTCTTTGTTGTTTCAGGTGAAATTTGGGACCAAGCCTGCTGCATATCCTTCTTTAGGAATTCGACGCTGTTAATGGGTTGTTGTTGTATTTTTCTGTCGACTTCCTCCCAAATGTGTTCAATAGGGTTAAGATCTGGAGACTGTGGAGGTGAATGCAACTGTTTGGGCGTCTTGTAGAGCAGCCATTCCTTCACAATCTTTGCTGTATGCTTAGAATAATTCTCTTGTTGGAAGACAAAGTTGCTTCCAAGTCCCAATTTTCTGACTTATTCATGTAGGTTGCCTTGCAAAATCTTCAGGTATCCAAAACGATCCATAGTACCCTCGATGAAAACCAGATTGACAACTCCAGCTGCTGCTATGACACCCCAAACAATCACACTGCCTCCACCGTGTTTTACGGTGGGAGCCAAATTCTCGGGGTTCATTTCTGTATTTTTTTTCCTCCAAATTTTTCCGTGGCCATCATTTCATAAAACGTTGAACTTGCTCTCGTCGGTGAACAAAACTATTTTCCAAAACTCAAAATCCTTGTCAATATGTGCAGAAGCAAAGGCAAGTCTTTTCTTTTGGTTTACAGATGATATGAATGGTTTCCTTCTGGGAACTCTGCCATTGTAGCCGCGCGATCGAAGAATTCTATGAACATTTTCTGGGTGTACTTGCTTTCCAATTTCTGTTGCAATTTGATCCGCTGATTTTGGGGCATTAATCTTTGGAATTTTCTTCACTTTTCTTACTATTGCTCTTGCTTCTCGATAATTGAGCTTTCTTGGATGACCACATCGAGATTTGCTAAGTGCATGTCCGCGTTTAACATAATTTCTGTAGATTGTTTCCACAGTCGACCAACTTTTATGTTTACAATTTTGCCAATTTCGGAGTAAGACTTCTTTTCACATTTCAATTTTACTACCAAATTTTGAAGTTCATGTTTCCTTTCCCTGGCTCATTTTAAAGCAATTTACTATCGTAATATCATGGAAAATACTAACGATGAGCTAACTACAAAAGTGCCAACTCAAACTTAAGTAAACTTCAACAAATCTTCATATGTAAATTTTAAATTTTCTCTTCTCGTGTAATTTTGTTTTCTCGTAAATTTTCTCTTCGTGTAATTTTCTCGTAATTTGTCGCGTGTAATTTTCTCTTCTCGTAAATTCTGTAAATTTTCTCTTCTCAACCAATCGTGTGAATGCAGACTTTTGTGACGCGCAAATTTTTACATATTCACAAAATTTCCCAGCAGATGATAGTTTGAAACTTCTTTAATTTTGTAAATCACAGTTTTTAAGGAAAAAGGAAATATTTATTCTATTTTGCAAATTGAAATATAACTCAGTTTTGAAATGTGCCCTTTTTTAAGGTTATACGTAGACTTTTGTGACTGACTGTAGGTGTCTGCGTAAGTTAGAAGCAGGGATTAAGCAGCGGAAAATACAATGCTTGAACTATCACCTGCATGTATCATTTTGTTTCATACGACACTGACTTTCTAACTTGCGCCAGCTTCCCTTAATGAACATACCAGAACTTTTAAGTTGGAATTCGATCTCGCTACCTTCCAACAGTGAGAAAGATGCCCTAACCAAGCCATTACAGCTTCAGTATTAGACTTAACTTTGATTTATTATAGAAATCTAATGAGCAACATGCATAGCAGTATAAGCAAGTGCCCTAATAAACCTTAGACTAACTGGTTTAGAGGGCTTTCATTCACCAAACACCTCACAATTTTGAGCCAGAATCTGGTAATTGGGTCACACTTGACTTTGGATCTCTTTCTCTTAGCATTTTCTCAATGCCAGCAGAATAGCTTTAGACTTCACATCCCCAACCTATAGGGCTCCGACTCAATGAGAGTGAATTTGGTCACCCTCCCGGAGCCCACAAAAATAATGCTTCTTATTGCTGATATTATAAAAGCTGCGTGCACAGCTAAGCAATTGTGACTCCATAAATAGGAAAATCTATTTAAATCTGGCTTTTAAAAATCTTTTATTATACATTGTTTAATAATTCTTGATAGGTTATGAAAGCATCCTTCATTATAGCAGTAATAAAAGACAAGCTTACAAAAATCAGCGATAGAAAAAAGCGGTATAAAAAATTTTATCGTTACCTGGGATGATTACACAGATAAAATCAATTGTTGCGGTTTTCATCCTGCACTTAACATTATAAAATATCAACATTCCGGTATCTTATAGTCTGACATTTCCTAGTTTGCAGTTTTCCTTAACCTTGTTACCATTAAATTTCAAAAATATTCTAGAAACATAAGCAAATTGTTTCATGTTTATATGTTTCAATATTACTGAACTTGAAATACAGGTATAAATTGTTAAATTAAATTTAAAAATTTTTAGTTAATAAATTATTAAAATAAAATATTTTACCTTAATTATTTGTAATTTATACTTTATATCTTTATTTTCTAATTGTATTAAGAAATAAGTAAAAGTAAAGATACAAGTTTAAAATATAGAATTCTCACGTTTGCAATATATATATATATATATATGAAAAATTAATTCACATTAAATCTTTTAACAGGAATCTAATATTGAGATATTTCAATTTATATTAATTAAAGTGGAATTAAAATAGAAAACATATTTTTTAACTGATATGAAAAATGTTCATTCAGAAAGAACAAAAACAATAATAAAGAATTATTTGTGTTAGGGTATACATATTTTCTAATATTTGTTACTATGAAAAATTTATTCAGACTTGTTTTCAATACTCAAATGCTTAAACTCTTCAAAAGGAATTCTTAAATGGATTTTTGTTAATTCTTTTAGAAATAAAATGATAAAGTAATAGAATAGAATCATTACAACAAGTGATTTAATGAGTGGATCTTGATATGTAATCAACAATGAAGATTCTGATATCCAACAACACAGGGTAAGCTTACAATGGCTCACATATTTGGTATTTTTCCCTAGAAAATAAATATGTAGATGAAAGTTAAATATCTTGTGTGTAAATGCATTAAATACAAATATTTGAATGTAATTAAGAAAACTCTCCTAATTAAGCATTATAGAATATGACTTATTTTACAACAAAATGAAGAGGGATGTTACATAGGACAGAATTAAATGTAACAAGCTTTAGTCTAATAACTGTAATAATGCTAATTAATAGGGAAATAAAGTTCATTCAATATTATCAAACTAAGATAATGCTTTTAAGCATGCTAATACAATTTTACACTCTGACAATATTTTAAGAAATCAAAAATCCTGAAATCAGTCCTAATTGTTAGCTAAAGATCAATTACTAATGAATTAATGTCGGAATGAATAAATTCAAGAGCAAGGAAAAAGGTAGTTTCAAAAACTCAAAGAATTAAATGTTGATGGGAAAAGTGAGTATAAAAGAAAGCAGACACATCCTGTTAATGTGTTATTAGTTTTTTTAACATAATGAAACACATGGTTTAGGTCAATATACGTGAAGCAGAACATAACAGTTCTGAGGTAGCGAAAAAATTTCTATTTCTTATTATTGCCATTTCAAGAGTACCATGAATATCGTCTATCGCATAAAACCAAATCTTCGACAACTTTGTACTAAAAACTATCTGGAAAAAATAAACTGTATAACAACGAAAATTCTAAAGACGTGTAAAGTTTCCACAAACAGCAAAAGATTTTAATTCTCGTTCACAAAACATCTACACTTGGACCATTCTTTTGATGTGGAAGACTTTAAAAACACATTATGCTGTTGACAGTACGGCATAAAGCTTTGACTTGCCTGAAAAAGGTGATACGGGAGTTAGACTTTCTGTGACTGAAAACGCCCAGTTGGTGTGACTTGTTTCTCATCTAACTATATTTAATGGTCATATGAGGTTATGAAGGATATCTTGAGATTAGGAACATTACTTGCGTGTAAAAAAACTGGGCACTGTTTGGATTCCTTTACGATTGTACAAGTTGCATACAGCTGCTGTGATATGAAATTCCCTTATTGTCAGGGAGTCAAAAAGTAAAACCTGGTTTCTTATTGTGGTTAAGATAACAAATTTACGGGAGGATTTCTTTAAGAAATAAGCAAAACAATAAATTTATACGTTATCTATCGAAAAACATTTTCAAAATTTAACTGATGTTAAAAAAAGACTAATAAATTCAAATTTAAACACGTCAAATACTGTAAGTCTAATATAACTTGTCCAAAATGGAGTTTTACTTTTCAGAAACTACCAGCAGAACAAAACGAGTTATTATACGCTAATATTGACGAATACACCATAAAGAATGATATAAATTATTCTGAACTTTTATATTTAAATAGTTTTAGATTATGTCCATTTTAAAGTTAGAATTAACATTTAAAAAATGGAGAGAACATACCTTTAACTTAAAATGAAAAATCTCATCTTGAGGGAAATATCAATATCGAAAAATGCGTCTTGCACGAAAGCCCCTGCGCTAAGCAGCGAGGCTCGAAGACAGCTTCACCAACTTGTTTCTGCAGAATGAATAATGCGTCTAACCTAAAGAAACTACTGACTATTGGTGCTGAGGAAAAGAATTCTATTTGTTCAGATAATGAGTCAAACCTCCGCACAGAACAAAAATTAGCATCTTACTAAAGAGAAGCGTGAAAAGATCACTATGCATTATGTGATTTACGAACCCAATTACTTGAATTGTATCATAAATTGGATCTGGATATAAATATTGTCTTCTATATTAAAATTTTGTATTTCGCTGTGGATATTCTGTTGGAATTTCAATCTTGTCTTTCATTCGTTTTTTATTTCAATATGGATATAGCGCCAGAAATTAAATTCTGACTTTTATATTCATTTTGAATTTGGCTGTGCAAGTAGAGCGCTGAACAAAAAATGAAGGAGCCAACTTTATTTTCTGCAGGCATAGAATTCCTAGAATTTCATGTTAAGTATAGAAATTTCTAATAATAAGCAAAATTATAGTATAGTTCTACTTTTAAAATAATCCTAGATTTGTCTACTTTTATGTAATAATGATTTGTAACATTCTGTATCTTAAATCACTGGATTTATCATTAATTTTTTAATACATTTTATAAAATTTATATACTGGAAGTTCTGAAACTCATTTTTTTATTAACTAGGTGCTATTGAGTGTGATATTTTATTTTTATGCTACTTTATTTCCTTTAATTTTAATTCAGAAACAATTCTTAATAGAAACTTCAATCAATTCTTATTACGGTTACTGTTTTTTTATTTACCGTTGTGCTTTTTCACCGATTTTAAATTGCTAAGCCTTCTTTATTTACATGATTGTTATTGTTTTCTTATATAGTTTAGGGGAGAGGGGAATCTTCTGTTTTTTATGCAGATTGGCATCCAATCTGGGTTGACAATCAAATTCAAATACCCCTGTGTCCTCTTGGTGAAAAACAAGGCTGTGACCGTAATACTCAGTTTTACCAGAAATCTTAATTAGCATAAAGATTAATAAAAATGCATAAAACAGATCTGTTATGACAACAGTTATTATTTTTGCCACTAGATTGCTGCACCTTTCAAACTGCTGAATATGTTTGACAGGGTTATAATAAAACTCAACTAATTCTATTTCATAAAGTAAAAAGTATTAAGTTTATATTTTATGTAAGAGTACTTAATTTTCAATTTTTTAATGATTGTCATATTTTATATTTAATTTTTATGTATTTAAATTTTATATCTATTAACAATGTGTCATTGTTAACTGTAAACCGAACTGCACTTATAATAAAAGCGTGATTTGAGTTCTTACTCAAAACACGCTTTTATTATAAGTGCAGTTCGGTTTACAGTTAACAATGACACATAGTTAATAGACATAAAATTTAAATTACAAAAAACTGAAATATAAAGCTTATGAATTATTGGATCAAGTCGCAAAATATGTTAAGCATTTGGGGATAAGGCTGTGACTGAATGTAAGGCATGCTATTAGTTTCACAATTTCAGGTCGGGAGATTTGTCCTTCTGTGATGAAGGTGATAAATGACCACAGGCCTAGAATGGCAAAACACTGCAGGCTGCTGTTGAGGAAGTCGGTCAAATGTGTAGTGATCTTGCTAAACAATTAGTGTAATTTAATGTTATTTAGATTATTTTCCCATATTTTTAAGAAGATGCAGTAGCAGTATATTTGTTGAGTTATGTGGTTGTTGCGAATATAAAAGTCAAGAATAGTTATTGTTATAAAAATGAAATAATTAGGGAATCAATTTTATTAGTGTCTAGCAATACTAGTGTTTATTTATATTTGCAAAACAGGTTGGTTTATTTTAAAATATTCTGCTATGAACTTTCACATGTTTATTTCAAAATAGGAATTTAGATTTCAAAGTCCACATTCCAATTTCGGTAGCCTTTTAGAAAACCTCAAGTTTTATTGCAAAGGGATTGATTGCACAACTGAAGACACATTGTCAGATGAAGGTAAATGCCAATGTGATTACTTCGAAAACTAACTTAGTTTAAGGGATACAATTTTCCGTAAAATTCAAGTACTGAATCTAACAGTGAATCTCTTGTAATTACAAGCCAGTTTATTTCATAACAGAACTTGGTACAAAATAAATGAACATTAATAATTAAGAACATATTAACTTTTAAAACTATTAATATATTTTAAAATTATTTACAATAATTTTATTTTTTGCATTCTAAATATGATTCAAACATTGATTTTAATTGACAGGTTCTGGAAAGTAGTGCTCTGAGAATTGGTGGTCCTGCAGCTCTAAAAAAAGTGGTGCTCTTGAATCAAAGTGATGGAAAAAAAAGCAGTTGAACTATCAGAATCCAAAAGGTGCAAAAATACTGCTACACAGATTCACCAATAAGTCTACTCCATCATCCCCAGGACATTCGGAAGTCCTTGCAAACTTGAAGTGTGACTCGGCAATTATTGTCGGGTGATTTAAAAGCTCGTTTGGTTGTGCCGGTGTTTCAGCACATTCCTCGATTGGACTTTGACAACATTTTTGTTTCAGTAGTAAACTATGTATTGATTTCTTTTTCTTTTAGTCATCTCTCAAGGCTGGGTGCATAAGCACTTTGATTCATTCTTTTCAACTAAAAACCTCCAGTTTTACAACATTAAATACAAAATTTAGTTCACTATTTTAAAAAGGCATACAAAATTATAAGGATATTTTCCATGTACCCGTCTGATGCATTCATTTCACATTATTTTATTCATAAAAATTTAAACGAATCAACCTTTACCAAGAGCTTCAAAGTGGATAATCGAGCAGAATCTCTAGATCGGTTCACCTTTTCCTTCTCACTATCAGTGTAGGATCTAAATAAGCAAATAATAAAAAAATTATAAAAACAAATTTTAAATAATCAACTCTTGCAAAGTGCTTTAAAGTGGGTAGTCCAGTAGTCTTTCAAGCTCTGTCCGCCTCTTCCTTGTGACAACCGGTCTAACCCGTGTAGGATATAAATAAAATTTTTTAAAAGATTTCAATAACAACACAAAACTAGAGATCGTGAGAAGAAAGAATGTTTATATTTCAAAAAGAAAATGAAGAATAAAAGGTAAATTCACTAAGTTAAAACGTCCTAACGCATCCCTCGGTCTTGTGCATCGATTATTTGGGTCGCCCTCTTCTTCTGACAGGACCTGTCAATTAAAATATCTGTATTTGAATCATCTCTAAATAATAAAATTAACATTTAAAAATTATATTGTTATTTATTAATGTTCATTTATTTTATAATAAATTCTGTGATGAAACAAAGTGGCCTGTAATTACAAGAGATTCATTATTAGATTCAGTACTTGAATTTTACAAAATATTATGTCCCTGAAACTAAGTTAGTCTTCGAAGTAATCACATCGGCATCCATCTTCATATGTTAATGAGTCTTCACAGATGTTTAATCAATCTCCTTGCAGTAAAGTTTGAGGGTTTTCTAAAAGGCTGCCAAAACTGGAAACTGGAGTAAAGTGTTGCTCCTGTCAGGAAATATATTGGGTGACTAAGCCCGAAGTTATTCTTAGATGAAAATCCTTTACAACATTTTAATAGATATTTAATGATAAAATTCAAGTTTATAAAAATCACGGTCATTGTTAGGGGATTTCTGCAAGGCACGAAGAACTTCACTTTCTTGACATTAAAAAAAGTAGAATGGTAATTCAGAAACAGGCTTAAATATGCATCGTTAAAACTTGAAATGAGACACGTGAACTTCTTGTCTAACTTGTTTTGCCTGATTATTTGAACTATTTTGTATGTAGCGTCATTAGTATTCTTACCTTTCATAAATCCAAATTGGTTATCGTGAAGTTTTCTCTTGCTGAGGATAAGGTAAGTGAGTCGATTAAGGATTAATTTGTCAAGAATCTTACCCCAGACTGGGAGTAGGCAGATGGACCTGTATGATTCCTTCCTACTAAGGTCCTTGCCCTCTTTGAGGATGAGAACAATCTCAGCTGTTTTCCAAAATCTAGGAAAGATTCCCTGCGCGAGGCACAGATTAAGGATGTCGGTGAACCATTTTCTGTTAGTGTGGAACAGTTCAATGTAAACGTCTAAGCATTGTTTTGTCCAGGGACTTTATTACAGTTCATATTCTTAAGGGTGTCCTCAACCATATCTTCGGTGGAAGGAGGATCAGAGTTGTTAGTCGAAAGGTATGTTGGATACTCAATGTTTAATGGGAAGTGGAATTTGAGAATTTCATTAGGAGCTTCAGAGTTATTAGTATATACTCTATCGTCTAAAAGGATCGGACAGTTAAGTTTTGGCATGCGAAGTTTATCTTTAATAATCTTATAGGGTGCTCCAAAGGCGTCACTCTCGGAGATGTCGCTCAGAAACTCTTTGAACGCCTTGTATTTAGAATGTAGTAGGTAGAACTACGATAATCCGCTGCTTTTTTTAAATTGCGCTTTTCTAACTTGCCTGTAGGATTTGTCGGACTCTGCCTTCTGAGGGCGCGTACTTTGACCTTTACCTGAGGGCGCGTTTAATAGTTAATTCTTGAGCCCTTCAGTAGTTTGAGCTTTATTAATTTTAGTTTTGGCGGCGATATCTTTGCATTATTTCGTAATTTGGTTTTCAATATTCTCTATGGAAATTTCTAAATCCTGTGTGTGAAAGTGTTCAACGGGAGAGTTATTAATAATTTCTTTTAGTCCATCTTTAAGTTTAATCCAATCAAGCGTAGATTTATTAAATCGAATGTTAAATTTAACTTTAGCATTACTGTGTTTGAAAGTCATTAACTTCTTCGCGACAGGCGGTGCATATATGCATTTCGTACGGACGAAAGTGAGGGCCGAGCGGTGCATATATGCATTTCGCACGGACGAAAGTGAGGGCCGGGCGGTGCATATATGCATTTTAAGCTGGAACAAGTTTTAATAATCACTAGATGGCACTATGTGTCCATCACATTTAAACTGAACGTAGTTTTAGTGTTCTGACCTTCATTTTTTTCGTATTCTTGCTATTTTCGGTATTTTGATTATCATCTGTGGGTGGGGAGAGAGGAAATCTCAATGTAAACAAACACAGCTCGGCTCTTCAACTATCCACGTGATTTAAGCATTCTCGCTTCTGATAGCTCTCCGAACACTTTTTTTATTTTGTTTTCGCTACTATCAGAAGTCTTTTATGGTTTTAGCGTCAGTTTCGTTACAGTTTTTACTGCTTTCGGTTTTATTTTCTCACTTTTCTTGCTATTTCGAAAATTCTCGACTCCAGATTATTATGGCGAGGATTATCTGGTAGGCATTTTCCTACCCTTAATTTGAACAAAAAGGAAGAAAAAAGTCGCAGAAAGGGCATTGTTTGCTCACAAACCGTGATGAAAGAAAAGAAAACACAACAAACATTTTATACTTGCAAATCAGGCAATGTCGGACTTTGCGTTTCTCCGTGATTTGAGATTTTCCACACTCAGTCTTCATTTTAAATTTTGTTATTTTTTTCTTGTAAATAGCCCTTGTATAGTTTTTATTAATTTGCAAATATATTGAAGTGTTTTGTCAATTATAATTTTGGAAAAACTAGAATTTCACTGTCGAAAATTATTTCTCTGAGTAAGCAACTTTTTATATATATATTTTCATATAAATTGAAGGAAAAACATTTTTAAAGTCTAGTTTTAAGTTATAAGATAGATTATGTGATAATCTAAAATGTTACCAAAAATCAAGGCGATAGGACTTTAACTTTTTTATTTACGAATTTTTTTCTAAAGTTAGGCCAAGCGGAGAAAAACTCCCGTCCTGTAAGATCATTCCTTTCACTTCAGCTTCGTCCTGAGCGCGCGTCTTAAACAAAGGCGCCCCGTCCTGAAAAGGTTAATTGATGATCACAAGCGGTGAATTTATAAAGAACATTCCTATCGCAAATTGTACTAGAGTTAAGATTTTTTGTGAGAGGTAGATCAACCCAGCTCTTCCCAATGGAGCTGCAGAAGGTGGGTTTGCTGTCAAGATCATTATGGATACCGAGTTCGTGGATGGAGGCGAAGTTAAAAAGTGATTCTCCTCTATGATCAGTGTTCCTTCTGCTCAAGCTGATGACTTGGCATTGAAATCCCCTAGCACTATTCATGCATGTTCACGGTTTTAGGTAAGGGCTGCTTCGAGTGGGCCAAACGATTCTGAAAGTCTTTTAGAGGGCGGGCAGTAAATTGAACAAATGCAAATTGGTGAGGTGTTGATAGGAGTCTTAACAATAACGATATCATCTTTAATGGTGATCGGAGTAAGTTGAAACTTTTTATTAACAATATGTGCAGTTCTAGGAGTTTTAATAACGATAACGATTTCATCTTTAATGGTGATCGGAGTAAGTTGAAACGTTTTATTAACAATATGTGCAGTTCTAGGAGTTTTGTCTGCAATTATATAATAGTTGAAAGGAATGCCAGTGACATTGTTGTCAAATATGAAAGGGTTATTAGCTGAAATAAAATCAAAGTTAAGCTCTTTGATATCTTCCGCTAAAATGAGGTTAGCCACTTTACAGTGATTAAGATTAATATGCGCAAAGTTTAAGACGAGTTTGGAAGTTAATTTATTCATAGTTGGTTTTAGAAATTTGTTTATTTCTCTCTCGTATATGAGAAACTCTTTACTATTAGCGAAGTGAGCGGTATTGAATTTTGTTCTATTTTTTCTATTGCTGTTAGCGCAATTGACGCACTTTGTTCTTCCTACACTCCTTGTGAAGATGGTGCTCAACGCACCTCTTACAAGTGTCTGTGCCTCTGCATTCACTAGCCTTATGTCCGTATTTAAGACATCGGAAGCATGGTGCCACTCTAATGTATTCTTTAAAGTTTATGCTATTCCATCCAAGAAATAGTTTACGCATGTTTTCAAATTCATTGTATGCCTCTCCGTTTAGGGTAATAACCCAATTCTTTCCTCTCCTTCCTTGGTATCCGAAGACAACTTCTATTTCCGCGTTGTCATTGAAAGCGGTTTGACTCTTAAGTTTTTCAGCAACTTCCTCTCTTTCTATTTTTTTGTCAACATTGTACGGTACACATCTAGGACGTCTGCTCTGAAGTTTCTTGACTTCTGTTATCTCACTGAGTGTGTCATTCTTGCTAACTTCTTCAATAATTTTATCTAAATCCTTATCGTTATTCTGAGTAAAAATGGCCTTTGTACTGATATTTGCTTTTCAGTAGCCCGTTTTCCTATGTTTGTTCCCCATGCCGATGAGGCATATGTGAATATTCTTTCATCTACAGTGTGATACCATGTTTTCGGAAGATTCAATTTAATTCCCCAGGTGCGTGGTGCTACTCTGATTAAATGTCCATGTGCTGTAATAGCTTTTTGCCTAAGTGTATTAATGTGTGCGAGCCAATTTAAATTTTGGTCTAACGTCACACCTAAGTATTTGATTGTAGTTACCGCCTTTAGTGATTTTCGCCCTATCCGGATGATGGGTTCTCTCTGTAGCCTATGTGGTTTCACAGATATGATTATGTTGCATTTGTTCTTTGCCATTTCTAATTAATGTGCATTGCACCACGTTTCAAATATTGTGACTGCCGTCTGCCCTATTGCTTCTATTATCTTCCGTGTTCTTCTTGTGTTTATCAGAAAGTCATCAGCAAATGCTGTAATATCGACTTCTGGTTGTGTCGTTTTTACTAGGTAGTCGTTTGCTGTCACTATTCATAGAGTAGGTCCTAGGCATGAACCCTGAGGGAAACCCTTGTAAATGTTTTGTGTCTCTGTTCCAGTGCCCCATTCATATTGAACTGTCATATTCATTAGGTATGTATTTATGAGATTGATTAGCATTTTTGAACAGTCTAAATCTATAAGTTTTGTGTTTATATCTTGCCAGTGAACCAAATCAAACGCGCTTTGAATGTCAACTGGAATGAGTAATGTGTATAATTTACTGACTCAGTTGTTTCTTATTTGTTTAGTTACTTTCTTGACTGCCATTTCACAGTGTATCTCAATTCAAGTCCCCCTCAGGTATTAAATTGCACTTACAAAAGTTTTAATGCAAGTTTTACAGACTAAAAAAATGTGTATTAAATAAAAGATGTATGCTAAATAAGAATATTTTTATGAACTCTAGGAAAAGCACATGTTTCATTTTCCCTTTAAATAACAAACAGGCATGGAACTTTGAAATTGAGTGGTTATAAAATTCAAACATTTGACTGTCACTCAACAGATATTCTATATAATTACAATGTTAGGTTGCATCTAGAATAAGAGACCACCTCTTTTAACAAATCCAAGTATTTTTTATAAAAATTTTTCGAAGGAAAAGGCTTTAAGTCTGATTATCCCTGTATTAATGTATTACTATGTTAGTCTCTGACACAATTCTCTCCACCAAGAACCCTTTTTAAAGTGCATGCATAAAATTTGGTACGTAACATTTACTGGTGTAAACAGATTATTTGCATAAAATATTTTCCAATAACAGAAGTGTTTTGTAATACATATTTATTTTAAACCCAATAAAACTTATTAAAAATATGTGCAAAAGACTTGCTATGTAGGCTTTAATGATGTTAATAAAGGCATTTAACCCAAAAAAAAATTTTATTGACAGGAACGCAGGAAAAAAAACTTATGAGAAATAAACATACAAAATGTTTATTACTTTTATACTCTATGAACGAAAATGATTTGTTACAATTCTTTTTATGAAGTTACAATAATTAGTGATGGAGGTGACGGCGTTATCAAATCATTAGACAGCGAGGTTTGTTGGAATTTGCTCCTCTCAGCGGCTTCCAAGAATTAAAAGCATAATACCTAAAAGTATAAAATGAAGTTAACAGAGAAAATACATATTCATAATGATAAATGGAATTTAAAAAGAGGGAATTAAATATAAGAATCCATTTAAGAAAACAGTTGAATTTGAGCATTAATAATGTACAATCAAATCAAAAGCAAATACTGATTGTGAAGTAGCCCAAATCATTTTATTTTTAAAGTACAGAGGGTATTAACACATTTTTAGAACAATTTTGGGGCCGTTTAATTATTGTTTAAAATGTAAATACTATTTTTTTAAATGTTCGATCTGATAGCTTTTTTTGTGGACTATAAGTCTGCATCATGATTTCTACGATATAAGAGCTTTTCGTAAAATTTCCAGGGATATTGCTTTTCATTCCTCTTCCACTACTTTCCAGAGTCCATCCATCGTGGTGGACTTGCGTCTAGAAAGAGCTCTTTATAACAGACCAAAGGCACAATAGTCCATAGGTGAAACGTCAGTGGACTTTACAGGAATATGTTGAAAAGGTATATTTGCAATACCTGTATTAGTCTTCATTTTTTCAAGGAATGCAATTGTAGTTTTCGAAGTATGACTTGTAGCTTTGTCTTATTGATATTTCACTCCTTGAAAGTCTTTGGGATAAAGAAGTGAAATTTCTTATTCGCTTGGAA
>JAJQOW010000488.1:0-65000 GCA_037975125.1 Latrodectus hesperus
ATATATATTGTACCGAGCTTCACGGGTTCGTGTCGATTGAGAGTTGAATAAAGCAACCACTTAATGAACACAAGACTTTTATTCGTAAGAAACTCTCACTAGATAAACGAAATTCCCGCTGTAACAATCACAATTATACAGCTACAATTCGTCAGATATAATAAGAAACAGCTTCTAATCACAGGTCTCAAATACCTCAGACAGAGAACAACTAGCAGTCACAACTAATCGTCTTCACTAACTGACTGTCTTCACAAAACTATATTTTTCCATGTCGGGCTGCGGTATTTATACCTGACTTGGCGGAGAAATCTACCAATTTCGCCAAGGTTCTGGAAGCTTCTAGGCTATCTCGAAAAATATTGGTCCTAGAGCTTAGGTGATGGATGTTTCCAGAAGTATCGATTTCTCGCCAAGTCGCCAAGAATCTCGCCAACCGTCGCCAAGTCGCCAAGAATCTCGCCAACTGTCGCCAAGTCGCCAAATTATTAGGAAATCAGCTTTTAAACTACAAAACGTCTAAATACCGCAATTTTTGCCCAAAATGTGAGAATTTCCGATCTGTCTGAGATATTTTAAGACAAATATAATCATTATTTATAAATTTGCAACATTGCCCCCCTCTCAAGGACTGCACGTCCCGGGCAGTACAATCCCCTGATAGGAGGCCAAATTTAATATAAGAGAATTTACATTTCAAGATGATACAGAGCACATTACATACACAAGCAACTAAAAATACAAGAAAATAGAAAAGATTAAAATTATCTATACTATTTACAAAGAGACCATGGTCTACTAATTTTTACTTTACATTACGATAAGGAGCTAATCTATCATAATGTACTACCTTTGGTTTTGAGGAAGATGATTTCCTTATACGAACCACGACGTCGTTCAGTCTTTTTAGGACTGTGTAGGGACCTTCCCAGTTGGCTTGCAACTTTGGAGAAAGTCCTTTACGTCGAATCGGGTTCCACAACCAAACTTTGTCGCCTTCTTGAAATTCATGTCCTGTGGCTCTTGTGTCATACCTTGTCTTCATTCTTTCGGTCGTCAGGTTGATTCGGTCTCGAGCGAAGTTATGGACGTCTTCAAGACGTGCCTGAAGGTCTCGAAGGTATTCTTCTGGCGATGAAGATGTATCCGGTGGACGACCAAACTGAAGATCACAAGGGAGACGAAGTTCGCGACCAAAGAGCATCTGAGAAGGAGTATATCCGGTAGTCTCATGGACAGCACTGCGATACGCAAGCAGAAACAGCGGTAGCTTCAAATCCCAATCTTGCTGATTTCTGGAAACCATAAGTGAGAGATTATTCAAGATGGTTCTGTTAAACCTCTCTACCATGCCGTCCGATTGTGGGTGTAGTGGCGTGGTCTGCGTCTTGTCTATTCCGAGAATTTGACACATTCCTTTAAACACAACAGAGGTGAAATTTGTCCCTTGATCAGAATGAATTTGTAAGGGTGTGCCGAATCTGGAAACCCATTGCTGCACTAGAACCTCGGCTACTGTAGTCGCCTCTTGATCAGGGATTGAAAACGCTTCAGGCCACTTAGTAAAATAGTCCATGACAACTAATATGTATTTGTTGCCATTTGAAGATCGTGGTAAAGGACCCAAAATGTCCAATGCTATCCTCTCAAAAGGTGCTCCTACGTTGTACCGCTGCAACCTTCCTCGACTACGTTTCTTTGGTCCTTTACGTGCCGCACAGTCATCACAAGATTGGCACCATTTCTCTACATCTTGTCTCGTTTTGCTCCAATAGAAGCGTTCTCGAACTTTCTGTAGAGTTTTCATTACTCCGAAGTGGCCTCCAGTTGAGCTACTGTGCAATTCTTTCAAAACATCTGAAATTCTTGATTTTGGAAGAACAAGCTGCCATTTGAAATTACGTCCATCATCGGACTCCCATTTCCTGTATAAGACACCATTTCTTATATGGAGTGAGTCCCAAAGAGCCCAATATTGCTTAGTAGCAGGACTGTAGGTGGAGATATCCTGCCAACTTGGTTTCATACTGGAAGATTCTTTTAATTCTAAAATTGGGTTTATATCTGGGTCTTCTTTTTGGGCTTCTCTAAGTTCTTTATCACTCCATGGGTCTGGTTTCGATGGAGGTGAAACAGTAACTTGCCGTACCGAAGGATTTACTAACTGATAGTTCTTCTCTACTCTAGAACAATATCGGCAGCTTTTGTTATACGGTTTCCTTGATAATACATCAGTATTTCCATGAAGAGTTTCTTTGCGTTGACGTATTTCCATTTTAGAAATTCCACCATCTTTTTGTTTTGGACAGTATCTACGGACGTGTCCGACTCCACCGCAAGTCCAACACTGAATTTTCGTGTTTCTGCCACCTTTACTCAATTCTAAGCTACGCAATTTTCGCTGCAGATCTTCAATTTGCTTTCTTAGATCATAGTTCGTATCAGTAGCAGAGACGGCTCTGATGTAGTACTGGTCTTTACGCGTGGCTTGCTGGGCAGCCTCTATCTTATGTGCGTAGACTAGGGCAGATCCGATATCTTTGACATCGGCGAGTCTAAGTGTTTTCTGTATCTCCGGATCCCGCACACTATCGATGAAGTGATGGAGGGCCAAATCTTGACGTATCTCAGCTGGGCAGTCGGAAAATGCTAGATGGGAAAGTCGCTGAATATCGGCAGCCAATTCTTGCAGACTTTCACCCGCTTTTTGATAGCGGGACTTTAACTGTAGTCTGCAATATTCTTTAGTGCACTTATCTCCAAACCGCAACTCAAGCGCACTCGATAGGGCTTGGAAATCGTGCCTCTGCTCCTCCGGAAGCGTCTCGAGGATGTCAGCCGCGTCTCCTCTTAAAGAAGCCGCCAGATGAAAAGCTTGGGCTCGGGGATTCCATCCATTAGCTTCCGCTACCATCATAAACTGGGTCTTGTATACTTGCCAGGATGATTTCCCATCAAATGTAGAGAGTTTAATATTGGCTAGGGAAGGCACAAATGCCACGTTGGGTTCCTCATGTCTGTTTGACATTTGTTTCTTCAAGCTTTCAATCTCCTTATTGATATTGTCTAATGCTTCTTCCACGTTTTCTTCTATCTCCAGAACTTTAGTTTCTACTGAAGTTACCTTATCTTCCATTGCATTCATCTTCTCCTGAATGATGTTGGAGAATTCTTCTTTAACACTTACAATGTCCTTCTTAAGTTCCTTTTTAAGCTCCTCCTGTCCAGCTTTCATCTCTTCCTGTCCAGATTTTATCTCTATCATCATCTCGGTTTTAATCTCTTCTTGTCCAGCTTTCATCTCTTCTTGTCTAGCTTTCATCTCTTCTTGTCCAGCTTTCATCTCCTCCTGTCCAGATTTTATCTCTTTCATCATCTCGGTTTTAATCTCTTCTTGTCCAGCTTTCATCTCTTCTTGTCTAGCTTTCATCTCTTCTTGTCCAGCTTTCATCTCTTCTTGTCCAGCTTTCATCTCAGCCATCTGCTCCGCTAATTTTTCGAGAAGACTTTTCATTAAATCCATATCCATTTTTCTTGTGACACGCTGCATCAACTCTTCAACCCCACTTCTGACACCAGTTGTACCGAGCTTCACGGGTTCGTGTCGATTGAGAGTTGAATAAAGCAACCACTTAATGAACACAAGACTTTTATTCGTAAGAAAATCTCACTAGATAAACGAAATTCCCGCTGTAACAATCACAATTATACAGCTACAATTCGTCAGATATAATAAGAAACAGCTTCTAATCACAGGTCTCAAATACCTCAGACAGAGAACAACTAGCAGTCACAACTAATCGTCTTCACTAACTGACTGTCTTCACAAAACTATATTTTTCCATGTCGGGCTGCGGTATTTATACCTGACTTGGCGGAGAAATCTACCAATTTCGCCAAGGTTCTGGAAGCTTCTAGGCTATCTCGAAAAATATTGGTCCTAGAGCTTAGGTGATGGATGTTTCCAGAAGTATCGATTTCTCGCCAAGTCGCCAAGAATCTCGCCAACCGTCGCCAAGTCGCCAAGAATCTCGCCAACTGTCGCCAAGTCGCCAAATTATTAGGAAATCAGCTTTTAAACTACAAAACGTCTAAATACCGCAATTTTTGCCCAAAATGTGAGAATTTCCGATCTGTCTGAGATATTTTAAGACAAATATAATCATTATTTATAAATTTGCAACAATATATATATATATATATATATATATATATATATATATATATATATATATATATATATATACATATACACTGGTTTCCAAAAGTTAAGGAACAACCGATTTTTTGTGCCTAATTTGCAAATGAATGAATGTAGAAACACCAAATTTGGATGACATGCGCACAAAACAGGTATTTATTCACTGCAACATAGAAGTTTACATAAGAAAAAAGAGAAAAGGATTTACAACAAAAAAATGCAATCTCGTTGGAAAATTCCATTCTTGGAAAAAAGAATAATCACAGTTTTATATGGTAAAAAGTAATAGCAGCATAAGAAAAATGAGTTTTAATAAGGGATATGCTTACCCCTAGCTTGCATGCATTGGCGGCATCGACTTTCCATGATGTCAATTAAGTTGTCTGTTATCGAAATGGAAAGCGAAGACCAGGCACGGAGTCATGTTCCAGCTCTCATAAGAGCCTTGGAAAAGGATTTAAAGCAACAACCTGTCTACCAAGATACTCCCACACATGTCTTTTCCATAGAGATTCTAGACATTAAGGAATTTTGCACTTCACAATGGTGTGCCATGTCATTTTAAAGGGCTAGAAATGTCTGGATACAAATTGTATCTTGTAGAGGAAACTCTTGTGAACATTTGTTCTATTGGATTCAGATCTGAAGATGGATTTGGCCATTCCATTCGCTCCAAACCAAGATCCTCAAGATATTCCTCAACAACTACAGCTCGGTAAACTCGTGCGTTATCATCCATCAGAATGAAATCATTCCCAATTTCACCGGCATATGGGTGGACATATGGATCAAGGATCTCATCCCTATATCTCACGCCAGTCACAGTTCCTCCTGGAACACATGCAGGTCAGTGTGACCACCGACTGAGATCCCAGCCCAAACCATCATTCCACCGCCGCGGAAACTGTCTCTTTACACAATGTTGGATTGGTGGTATCTGGTGTTTTGTTCTCTCCAGATCAGAAGAGGTCCTGAATCACTCTCCAATGTGAATCTGCACTCGTCTGTGAAGAGTACAGAAGCCCATTGCTGTCTGGTCCAGGAAACGTGTTCTCTTGGCCAAGGTAAGAGAGCCCTTCTTTATCGTCCGGTGAGGGGTACACACACAACTGGTTGCCTTGCATAGAGACCTGCATGGTGAAGACGCCTTCGTACCGCACTAGCGGATATTCTTCTTCCTGATGCTACAGAGAGCTCTGGAACAAGTTGTTGAGCAGAAATTCTTCTTCCCCATCGGACCGAAAGAGCTATAAAACGGTCTTCTGCTGGTGTTTTGACTCGTGATCTGCCTGGAACATGCCTTCTGGATACAGAAGCTTCAGTTTGATATTGAATCCAGAGAAGGTGGACCACACTGCGAGACGCATTAAGGCGTCTAGCAGCATCAGCCTGTGATAACCCCATTTCCATCCATCCGACCGCCCACCACCTTAACGAATCGGGCAAACGGCTTCTCTCAAATATTGCGGGACCCCACTGCCTATTGTCAAGGAAACTACTAACAAAAGTTGTAAATCAACAAAAGTTACACGCGTAATCACGAAAAGCTTATATTTGCATATTTTTCTCTCACTCGTATATATATATATATATATATATATATATATATATATATATATATATATATATATATATATATATATATATATATATATATATATATATATATATATATATATATATATATATATATATATATATATATATATATGTATATATATATATATAGCCTATGGTCAGAAAGTACGGTGAATGAATTTTTATTTCAAATAGAGTATTGTACAGCATCAAATACAATTTACTGTCCTTCAAAATAATCTCCATGGATTAAGTAATGGAAATTCCTGTTAAACAGTTTTTTCCAAATGACTATCAGTTCAGTCGTCACGTTGCGTTAAATGTCGCTGGTGTCCGTAAGTTTCTTTCCCTTTTGGACTGACTTAAATTTAGGGAAGAGCAGTGGCCAGAGAAAATTCCAAGGTACGGTCGGAAATATCGGGCATATAGACAGTGCTCATCGCATTCTTCATCTCTAACTGTTCCAATCTCCACGAATTCTTCGCTTAGAATGCTACATTGAATGATGATGCCTACGCTGATATTCTGAAGCGTTTACTGTAATTGATCCGACGTGTTTGCCCTGAGTACACCATGCAAGTTTTCCGGACTCTTCTCCACGATAATGCTTGGTCACATACTGCCTTGATTGTACTTCTGTTTCTGGCTGTGAATGGAGTTGTGACACTTGATCATACCCCTTATTCACCTGATTTGGCACCTGAAAACTTCTTTCTTTTCCCCAAATTGAAGTCAGCCCTTCGGAACGGAAAGAAATTTACGGACATTACCGACATTCAACTCAACGTGGTGACCGAATTGAAAGCCATTCCGAAAGAACTGTTTCACAGAAGTTTACAGGATTTATATACTCTTTCCCAATAAGGCATTGATCGTACAAGGAGATTATTTTGAAGGACAGTAAATTGTATTTGATGCTGTACAATACTGTGTTTGAAATAATATGTGTGTGTGCGTGCTGTTGACTGTGTGTGTGGATGTAGATTTGTGGTGTGTAATATTAATATCTGTAAAAAGGATTAATTTTACATATATTGCAAATAAACAGAGTATCAAATGTAGAAATATATATGCATACATATTTCAGTGCAAGCGATAAAATACGAAAAGACATAAATTAGATAGGTTTGAAATAGTTAAATTTCTGTAAAAATTTAATAATAAATAATTTATAAAAAATTAAAAGATAATGCTTTAAAAAATTAAATAACTGTAAAAATGCATTCCATTAACTTAATCTTCTTCCCAAATCT
The DNA here is from genome assembly GCA_037975125.1 of Latrodectus hesperus. Lineage (NCBI taxonomy): Eukaryota > Metazoa > Arthropoda > Arachnida > Araneae > Theridiidae > Latrodectus > Latrodectus hesperus. Next base: position 7,033 of record JAJQOW010000488.1, read on the forward strand.
TAAATCAGAAATACATTAAAGTATTGAGCAAACAGTTGAATAATTTTTCAAAATTAAGTTAAGAGATTATATGAGTTGAGATATTCTGAATTGGCAGTGATAATTCAGGACTTACATTAAAGTAATCCCAATTCAAATAAATGTAAAAAATTTGGTCCTTTTATTTTAATGTTTTTCTTAGCGAATTTAATTTTTAGCAGCTCTTATAGCAAGATTATTTCGGGAAAATAAGAGGAGGATTTATTTGTTAGCAGTATTTAACTTTTAATCAGGGTAATTTTGCAACATCAGCACATGATGGTTTTTTGCATTGATTTAAAATATAAGAATACTAAAATATTAGTCATTATACAATAATGCTCAAAATAGGATTCAAAAATATGCAAAATTCTATATTTTCTATATTGATGAATAAACGTCATAAGATAATTTAAATCAATATACCGAACTATAAGAAAAGTATCTGCTGCGAATTCACACAGCAAAAAATTTTTTAAATCATCTCTGACTATTTAAAACTAATTATGATTTCAAATGATTGCCTGATAATTTTTTAAAATTCATTAATATTTTTAAAAAATGAATTAATTTAAACAAAAATTATAAGCTTTTAAATATTATCTTGTAAAATTATACGAAATGATATAGTATAATAAATAGTGTTCTTTATTTTAGAAATAAAAGAGAAATGGAACAACGAAATATTTTTGAAGTTCTAAGTTAAAAGAAAAAATGCTAATTCAATGCTATGTTTTTCAATTCAAGATAGAATAATAACATAAAAAATTATTAACAATACATTCAAAAAATATGCCAGTTTAATTTGGGGATGGGATCAATTAATATCTAAAATATTTGCATTTTTTCGAAACTTTAATACACAGTATCTTATTTATGATAACGATCTAAAATATATAGTATGTGGCAAATGATAAAATCATCTCTACTATTAAATTAAAGATATTTTTCTGTAAGACCACAGTGAGTTTCAGTGGCTCACAGTAGCTTTACTTTACTCCTCGTTAAGATTAGCAAAGTGAAACATCATTTGCAGTGGGTAGTGATTTGGAAGGTGACCTCGTTATTCCTTCTGTGTTGATGGAGCTCTTTTGGTTGGAGAGGGGTTCAAGTTAATCTGTGATATGCAAATTCCTTCCGCTGGTGTGGTGTATGTGTTGAGAGGAATATGAAAGTTCAGATGTGTGACCTATTTATCTAACCATGGTTCAAAAATTACGAGGCTCTTGGTGATGGGCAAGTATTCCAAAACTGTTAACCCTAACTGTACCGAAAAACATACTCCTAAACCACGTCTTCACAGTCTCATTAATAAACGTATGAAAATTGAAATCTTAAGATTGAAGTCTTAATTCCTCTCATATTAAATAACAAAAACTTCTTGAAATTTTATCGCCTAATAATTATTGGTAAAATTTTGAGGACCCGGTTATTCTTATAGATATTTTACAGATATTTTTATACATACAGATATAGTGGCTCAGTAGCTTCACGCAGCTTCCCGTAAGCTCAGCAAAGTGAAGCATCATTTGCCTCGGGCAGTGGTTGGGAGGGTGACCACGGTGTGCTCTCCTTCACTGGGTTTCTGGAACTCCGTGGGTTGGGGACGTGTCCACGTTAATATGTGACGTCCAAAGTCCTTCTGTTGGTGTGGAGGGGATGTGGAGAGGAGGGTGCCAGCTCAGGTGTGTCCTCGTCACCTGACCGTGGTTCAAAATTACGAGGCATCTTATTAGAGCAAAATCGTACTTTCACCTTCGTGGTGCTCTGATTGAAACGAAAGACGCTCCCTATTGACTTAAATTCGCATATAGCCAACGGCATAGCGAGCTTGGCTTGTCCAAGTGTCATAAGCAACAACAACAAAAACACCATATGTGTAGTTATACAATTATTAATATTACTGTGAATCATTAAATAAACATAAATATATTTAAAAAATTAAGAATTAAAGTGTGTTTTAAAAATGCTTATTAATTTAAATTTATTCATTACTATATTAAGAATACACTTTTTAATACTATATTTTCTATTACTATATTTGTACGTCAGATGAATTGTGAAATAATCTTTTAATATATATGTTTAAATTAAGCATATATAGATACAGAAATACTTACACCATGTGTGAATGAAATGCAAAAGTGTATGAATGTAACTTAAAGTAAGTTATCAATGTTCTCAGATAAGTAACACACATGTTACACAGAACATAATCGAAATTCATGCTCTCACACAGATCTTATGATTGCTTAGCATGAAATCTTCATACTTTTGAATCTCCCTCATACTTTTGGTTCTTAACGGTAGCTACAAAATTTGACAACTTAGATTTTAGAATTCCTGCAATATAAACTTGTTATCGTGCAGATCAAAATACCGAATCATCATTACAAATTAATGTCTAAAGTTGCATTGAGCTGTTTTTGACTTCTTTACCATAATTAAGAGAACTCATTAATATTAAATCATAGAGAAAAGTGGAGTAAATAAGGATTAATTTTGAAACCATTTATCATAGTACGATTATATATTCTTTAACATCCCCGGGAGTAAGAATTTAATTAAAATAGTTATGCTGAAAGCACTCTACCAAATATTTATAAAAGTGTTTGGTTATCACCCATTTGTACATCACACAGGTTTATCAATCTTCTTTAATGAAACTTATGTAAATTGAAAAGTTTCACCTTCTTCTAAAAGAAACTTCCTCTTCTATGAATAAAATATGATCATCTATACTTTCTGTCAAAGAAAACAAGTAACAAATCCTCATCACGGAATTGAAGATTTTAATTATACATTGTTAGAATTCCTCGTAAAATTTAAGGACTAATCTGGTTTTCTATTTAGATTTTATATAATCTAAAATAAAATAAGAAACTTATGAATGTCCCGCAAAAATTATTTACATAAATTGGTTTAGCTCGAATATAGTATTAGGCTTCAAATGTAATTCCGTACTTTAATGTAATAGTAAAAAACCTTTTTTTCTTAAATTTTTGCATGAATTTTCCCAAGGCGTAAGTAATGTATACAATCAATATTCAGTTTTTTTGTTAATATTTTAACTAAATTCAGAAAAAATCACAATGCAATTTTTAAATTAATTATTATTTTCTTCATATGATGAAGGAATATTAAAATTTATTAATTAATTACTGTCTTACAGCAAATTGATAATGAATTAAAAAATGAAGAATAAGTTTTAATGAATGAAATATGAATTTTGAAAAACCTTCTTATAGAGTAAATAACGTAATGATATTTTCAAGAAGCTATTTTTAAAAGAGTTATATGCATTGTTTCGTATACTATGGAATTTTATATAAATACTTAGTACTATAATTATATATTTTCTGTGGCTATCAGTTTATTAACAAATATAATTTTTTAAGTATATTTATAAAAAGAAAATAAATAGTTATTATCAGTATAGTAGAATTTTCTTAAATCATCGTTTTGAACTCTGAAAAAAATTAGTCATTAATAATGGCAATAAAAACAGCAAAAAAATGCATATAAAATGATCATTGTAAATGTAAAAATAGTAAATAAAATCTCATGGAAAACTGAATTCATTACGTCTATGAAGATATGAATTATATTTCATTAAATGCTTTGTAATATCACTCAAATCATTCTGATCATTTGAAATTAATTGTATATTGATTTCTTATCAGTTAAAAATAGTTCTAAAGGTTTTAGTATATTATAAGTGTTTGACTATCATTACATTTAGCCAACATCATTCGTGTCTTTTAATGGTACTCAGTAACATATCTGTCTGTTTTAAAAAGAAAAAAATATTGTTCTTTTCTCATTTCTGAAATCGCTTTGAGTGTAATCGTTTTTGAAGGATTAATGATATTTGAAGTGATCATATTTTTTAAATATAGTATTATTAGTGATCATATTTTTTAAATATATTATATATTTATATATTATTTTTCAAATATATTTTAAATGTATCATATGTTTATTCCCATTCTACTATTAATTAAAGCACTTATGTATGTGCATAAATATTTCAAAAGGGCATTTTGAAAGCACATTTTGTAAAAATTATTAAATGAACTTATTTTTTCGAAGATATATTAAAATATTTGCTTTTTCTAAATACACATTATATATTGATTTAGCTCATTTAAATAAAAATAAAATGTTTTTGTGTTTCCACTGAAATTTTGTTTCCGCTAAATATTGTCAATGAATTCAATAAATTGTGGGAATAATATTGGTAATATTATGCCTCAAAAAGCTTCTGAAGTTTACCTTATAGTCTATTTACAGATGTAAAAAAGATTATGATCAGAATGATTTCATCTTATTAACGATAAAAACAAAGATAAAATGCAAGTTTTGATGAATATTTTTGTTTCAGTGCCTTACAGCTAAATATTGTCAGTGAATCCAATAAAGATACTTAATTGTAAAAGTGAGATACTTAAATTGTAAAACTCAATAAATTTATTACTTGTATGTAAAATACGACAGTAGAATAACACATCAAATCATCTATAATTCAAAACTGAGGTTGGATGATTATTCGAATTCACTTTTACACAAAGAGACTTATTTGATAAACTTATTTCAATATTGAAGAAATTTTTGAAGAAAATTTTACATCATGATCCTTTGAATTCTTCCTTCGAACAAACTTAGAACACACTTAGAACATAAAGAACTTATGATTAGTTAATTTTTATCAAACCAATCAATACATTCTGTCTTACACACATATTCTTATGGTATAGAACTCTGTGTTGTTGATGTTAGTTATGACACTTGGACAAGACAAGCTCGCTATGACGTTGGCTATGCGAAATAAGTCAGTAGGGTGCATCTGTCATTTAACAATAGCACCACGAAGGTTAAAATAAGTCTAAACTCCTCCGAAAGATGGCACCACCAGTGGATCCACTCCCTCAATTTTGACACTGATCTGAAGGAAGAGGAAATTTTCTCCAGACCATTACACCCATCGTAGCTATTCAACGACTCTGCCCAAAGGACTTTCGATTCCACAGATTTAAAGAGTACGTACATCGCAGGTGCTCGGTGGGTCTTTTGCACCATTGCGAATCGAAACCCATCCTTCTGGTCAGAAGGCCTGTGAGTGAAATCCTGTGACTTCGTTATTCTCATGGTTGTGAAGTTGCCTTTTCGTGGTTATTGTTTTAAATCTAAGATAATTCATTTCCAATTTTGAAGAACATTTCGCAGAAACTATTATAAGTCATAATTTAATGTTATTGCAAGAAAACATTAACAGAAACACATTGAAGTCTAAAAAGCGTGATTTGAAGAGATGCAATAAATTTTGACTAATATATTAGTATCTAAAGTTTTTTATACCACAGCCTTAATAATTATATTATTTTTTATTATATAATAATTTTATTATAGTAAAATATGTGTAAGATAAGAAAAGGAAGAACATTTTAATTTCATTTTGCACTCTTCTTTTGATTTCAAGCTTTATCTTTTGCCTCACTAATTGGTTGTAAACTTAAAAAGAGTTATATTTTCATAGAATTACACCATTTATTTTTTAGTATATCAAGTGTTCAAAATATTTCTTAAAATAAATATTCCTAAATTGAGCAAAAATAAAACTCCTAAATGGGAAGATTGCAATAAGAAACATTACTTACTTTAGCATTATTTTTCAAATCCACCATTTTTTCTAAACAATTAATGTAAATTAATTCAGTAAATATTAATCAAATTTTTAAGGAACATATTTGAATTTATATATCTTACATTAAATATGGTGAATTAAATTTTGCTTTTTCGAATAAAATTTCCAAAATACAATCGCTTATACAAATGGTGTATTTTATATTATTTTATGAATTCGAAAATCTTATTATTTTTTATACTGATGATGATCTTAATGTTGAATCATAAAACTTAATAACAGATATCAAGTTCAATATGATGAATAAGCTTGAATTTTAGGTATCTAAAAAAAGTCTTGAGATATAGATGCTGTGGTAAAACTCTGTAATTTCAGAAAAACTTCGAGGAAAACCTGGATTCGTTTTTAATAATTGAATGACAAAGATTCAAAGCAAATATAATAAAACTTTATAATTTATTTTAGCAAGTTAATAACAAGAGAAGTTTACATTTACAATTAAATCATTCTAGATTAAATAATTTATGAAATTCTAACTTTAAATTTCTTTCATGACATTTACACAATGATATATCATAACTAATTGTAACCAGACGGAATCAGAACGAGAGATCAGACTCACCCCTTTTAGAAGAAGTAGTGTGGTATCTCCTATCGTCAATGGCTTCACTGCTCTCCGGTGTGGATGATTCTCTTTTCCTATACACTTCTAGTCCTCTATTCATCATCTTCGCTTTCCATTTCCAACCGCTGATAATATTTCAACATCTCACTTGGTTTACTGCTCAGCCTTTTGCTTGGCTTACTCATTCTTCATGAGCTTTCACATTTTTCTTTGCTATTTCTCATCAGAATTTGTCGTCTCTTCTTTGTAATTCTTAGCTTTTATCCTCATCTACTTGTCGGACATCTTTGGCTCCATTCAGGAAAGTCGAGACAGGGCTTCGACTGGACAAGGCAGTTGAACTTTTTTTGCAACTTAAATCTTTCAGTTACTCTCATTCTTCTCAATGAGGATCCAATCTTCAATTATGAACTCTTTTTTTCCTGAGTCTTCTTTTTTAGATGCAATTTTTAATTCTTCTTAATTCTTGTCTTAGCTCTTCCTCTTTACACCATTGATTCTCTAAAGTTCTATAGTACCTCCTATACTTCTATGGGATTGGTCAGAAATCTCTCCCCCTCAATCCCGACTAGTCAGATTTAATATAAAAGATATTATAAAACACACACGTTCTTGAAATTTACTCATGACCATCCATCCATTCCTAAGGGAAAATTTTATCCTTTTATTACACTTGTCTCATTGTGCCAACTTTTATTACATCTTTTCCTTTATTTTACAACAGCATAGTTTGAAAGGAAAATAGAAAAAGCTCTTACATTTTAGGTGACAATAGCAACATAAATATTTGTTTTCTCAGGTTTTGTATACGTCATTTTACAATACGACAGAAGAAAATTAGATTCACGTGCATTAAACAATTTTTACAAATGCATGTGAAATGTAGAAGTGTCATATAATTTTTAGCTTTCATTTTACATGATGCTAAGACAAATAAGTAAATTAAAACAAACTACTTTACGCTAACAATTAATTGATACTTTTAATCTAAAAAATACTTTTTATATCATTAGGAGCACAATTTGAAAATCTGTTATACTTTAGCCATTATGCCCATGTTCAACCGATGAACGTATACAAATAGTTGATATTACATCATAAGTAAAAATACAAATGTAAAATAATATTTTTCAACTCCATTAGGTGTTAGTAGGTTTCAAATGTTGAATTTCTATTTTCTGCCTGAACATGTGTTGGGGTAAGTGTTTGGGAGTTTTCCGAGTTACTATCATCTTACAATGTGGGAATGTCAACCTCCCTCTATGAAAAATCCTTTAGAAACTTAAATAAAGGAGGGTATTCAAATGTCTCACGATAGCTTTTAACTGCTTAGTTATTTACTCAATGTAGTACCAAATTAAAACATATTAACTATCATGTATTTCATATCTTTAACATAACAACACATGATTTAATATTTGATTGCTAAATTATCTTGAACCATCACATTGTTTGATAGCAATAAAAATATTCATGACAAAATTTTAAGCTTAAAACCAGCAATTTAACTTTTAGAAAGATTCAAATTATCACAAATTAATAGAATAATTTATTATAAGCCTGAAATATAATTTTCAGCATTCTAAGAATCCTTGCTTCATTTATGAAAATATTAAATTCTTTTGAGAAAAACAAAATATATAATACTCTCATACCATACTGATTCCTACCGAGAAAAATTTCATTACATTTTGTCAACTACAATAGAATTCTTGTTGTGTCAACAATTGAGGAGATCAAAAGATTCCCACACTGAATTCTTACAAATTCAAATTTTCATAAGGCAGATCTGAATGCATTTCTACGAGTTGAAATCAGTATATTGTTGAGTGTAGTTTCTTTGAATAAAAGAATTCTATGAGAGAAACCTCTTGAACGCAAAAGAATTTCCATTTACGAAAAAGAATATTCCTATCTGAATATTTCTTATATTCTTGCTTGTTATTTCTTTGAAAATATTAGGAGATGTTGCAATAACATTACATTTTAGAGTTACAAATTTTTTACAAAACTATGTTTCTAGAAATAAGCATATTCTACTTTCTTTGAAAGTTTATTTTAAGAAATGAACCATACTTCTAATATTTTTGTCATACGAAGAACAAATTTTTTCCTTCTTTTAAACTTTTTGTTTTATTTAATTATACTTTATACTAATTCCGTTTTCAGAGAATATATTAGATTAGTATTTTTGTTATAAAGTATAATTATGCTAAACAATAACTCTTTAATAATATTTGTCAGCGGTAATGTATTGAAATAACTATCAATGAAATTTTTCTCGATTTAAAATACTGTTATAAAGTATGGTTCAAAAAGTATTTAATGAAAAAAGTTTATAGTCATAATTTTATTATAAATATATCAAATTATTATAATAATTATCAGTTGAAAAATTATCAGATTATAGGATTTATGATTATCTTAATAATCAGAAATCCTATAAAGTATATTTTAATTTCATTTCCTAATAGATTATTTAATTAAATTTGTACTTTTAAAATCTTTAAAGCAAAAAAGAGAAAAACAAATTTAAGATAGAGCTTCCCATCATACTTACACTAAAAAATCAATATAAAAATTTAACAAAAACATTAAAAAATACAACACAATTATTTCACTTCATAAAAGAGTTAATGAATTAGTGTATTTGAATATGATTTGCAGAAAGATTATCTTTAAATATAATAAGCATTTAAAAATATTGTAATAACAGCGATATAACGCTTGTAGAAATATCAAATAAAAAAGCGTCTTCAAAAGATTGGATAAATATTTAATTGAATCTTCTAATAAGGGTCTTAAAAACAGTTGCATGTATGTAAATAAATTTTCCTATCCACGCGTGTATGCGTATTTTGTGATTAATTTGGGAGCAGCTGTCTTTCGTTAATGAACGAGTCAAAAATATTTCAACTGAAATAATTCCTTCTATACCACAAATTATTTTTCATTCCTCTCAATAATGACAAATACATCTAATATTTATGAGTATTAGCATTATTCCTCTAGTTAAAATACAATGAACAAATATTAAAATTTTCAAAATATATGAAATTAAGATAACTATAATATATATATTGGCTTATGTATGATTTAAAATTTAAGATAAATTAAAATTTCTTTAATTAAGTAGTAGATTCATATTTTAAAAAATAAGCTTAAGATAATAAAAATTTCAAAACAGTCATTTTACTTCTTAAATAAGAAAAGATAAATGAGTCCTAAAAAACTCATTTCATTCAAATATAAAATTCTTTGGGAAAAATAATATGAAATATATTAGAGAGAAAGAATTTTAAGATAAAATGATCTTTTCGAAATAAGAAACTAATTTATGGGTGTAAAAAAATAAGTTTATTTTATTTACACCCAGAAATTAGTTTCTTGTTTCGAAAAGGCTATTTTATCTTAAAATTCTTTCTTTGAAATATATATTTCATATTACACTACAAAATAAGTTTATTTTGTTGAAAAACTCATTAAAAAATTGAAAACATTCTTAGAAGTTTAAATAATAAAGGTTATTTATTTATGAATAAAGTTTCTTTGAAGTTATACATAAAATATTTTACATTAACGCATACTTTACATTCAGAATAAAACATTTACTAAAAACCATAGTAAAATATAATTTTTATGGTAGAAAAGTTTTAAAATATATACTGCTTTAAAAATTATGGCAAGCAAATCTTTTTTTAGCTATGCATGTCAATGACACTACAAATTAAATCATAATGGAAAATAATGTTTTATTGGTTTTTTCTGAATCAGAAAATCCCAATCGTTCATTTAAAAATATTTGTATAAGTATTATGTATATATATTTATATATGGACAATATTAATATAGATATAAATACTTTATAATGTCCTTGACATGCATTTATATATATATATATATATATATATATAATATATATATATATTATTTATATATATATATATATATATATATATATATATATATATATATATATATATATATATATATATATATATATATATATATATATATATATATATATATATATATATATATATATATATATATATATATATATATATATATATATATATATATATATATATATATATATATATATATATATATATATATATATATATATATATATATATATAATCTGATCAATGATATATTTAATGACAATCCGAAATTTTTACTTTCTAAGGGAATTATTGAATACCTTCATGCACTTCAAACATTTACGCATATTTGCTAAGTCAATGGTTGAAAGAAGTATTTTTATCTCGCGTGCAAAAACATACTTCATTTTAAAATAATGTAATTTAGATAAAATGAAAAAAATTTCGATGTACACTGAATTAGGAAATTTGAGCAATATTATGTACACTGTGCTGCCAAAAAATCATGTATTCAAAAGTGAAATTAATTTCTTTGCCGGACATTGAAAATGATACACCAAGAAGGAGTTGCCAAAAAGTGATGAAAGTCAGAAAACAGAGAGAGACAGCAACGAATAATAAGTGATCTGTATTTCGAAATGATGTGCATAATACAGAGCGAGAACAGATCTGCTTAGTAAATTGTACGACCACCGTGGAAGGCGATATACGAAGCAAAACGTCTAGGTACACAGTCATTGAGAGTACGGATGGTGTCCTGAGAAATGGCTTTCTCTTCCTTATCAACAATTTGCCAAAGTGCGTCTTCTGAAGGATGCAGTAGCAGAATCTGCAAATGGCATCTAATCATAACCTCTTGCAGACCATGTTGACTAATGCGAGCAATGTGCAATCGGGCATTATTCTGCTGATAAATCCCGTTATAAATTCTGCTGTTATACCGTTATCCTCTTGTAGGTAGAAGAGAATCACAGACCGCAGCACATCATGCACGTAACGTTGGTCTGTCTTAGTGCTATGAATATGAAATAGAGGTGACCTGGAATAGTACACAATAGGGCCCCAAAAAATGATACCTCAATGTCTCACGGTTGGGTGTTTTACAACTGCTGCAAAATTGGACCTGTTTCTAAGTCGAGGGCACACTTATACACGGACTATTATTGACGAAACAGAAGTGTGACTCATTTGAAAAGACGATCTTCTACCACTCCGTCACTCACATCGCATTAAACCGGCACCATTCGTGACTTTGTAGTCTATGCTGTTAGGTATTGAATGGAGCTCCTGCTGTCTGAGTAAATCCAGATGCCACAAGTGCTGGTAATCGAGATCATAAATTTTAGTGCCTCATCAATGGCTATCAATTCCGATCTAAAGACAGAACAAAAGTTTGGGTTTCTCCTGTTCAGTTTTGTAACGCCGTCGGGAGTTACAATCACGACTCCACTGCCTGTGTTACCATTGTCTTGCTCACTTCCATCAGTGAATATCCGAACTGACCCTAATGGGGAACTATGTACTGTTTCCAAAGCCAATTGCTTTAGATGTGCTGGATGCATATCTTTTTTACTACTGAAGGACAGTAGTTCTTCATGAAAGAAAACTCTAGAAAGATCCTCTAGTGGACTATGGCGGGGCCCCAAAAGGCATGATTCAACCTAAGGAAATAAGAGATTCTGTTTGGCTGCTCTGCTAAAGGGGCTGTCACTTTTGAGTCTTTGATTGTTTTTCCAACCTTTTAAATATGAAGCAGTTCGATGTTGGTCTCCAAAGCTAAATAATTTAATAAAATATCTTGATATATTGGAAGTCCATCTCAGACTCAGTGGTTGGAGATTAGCCTCATAAAGAACAATCTCGTAGGGGCAGCTATTACGTAACCCTGTAATGATTCGAGTAGCACTAAGCTGGATCCTTTCTAGTTTCTTTAAAACGGTATCAGATGCTGTTCGCAAGATCTGATACCCATATTCCAATAAAGGTCTAATGAGGGATGTGTAAGTCGTTCTGAGGGTAGACGCATCCGCCCCCCAGTCCCAACCGGAAATGTATTTTAAGACGTTTAGTCTCTTTCTTGCTTTTTACACTAAATGGTTAATGTGATTGTTGCTGGTTAGTCCAGGGTCAAGTGTAAAGCCTAAATATTTCGCATGTTTTTCATATAAAAGCGGGTGACCGTCAAGCACGATCCTAAGTTGATAGTTGTAAAGACGTTTGTTAGTTGTAAAGAAACCTGCAACAGATTTCAATGGATTAAAGACAAGTTTGTGATTTTTAGCAAATTTCAGAATTCTCTCCAACGAGGTATTTAACTCATTTTCTATCAATGCTATATCTCTATCAGAACGCCAGATCATAATATCATCCGCAAAAATACCAATTTCACAACCCCGAGATACCTCCTCCTCAATCCCTGCAATAAAAAGAGCAAAGAAGAGTGGACTCAGTACAGAACCCTGTGGTACGCCTTGACTTAGCTGAAAACTGGATTGAAATTATTGTGCATAAAATAGAAATTAAGTTATAATTTCTTAAAGATAGAAAATTTTCTTATCATTTTAAAACAATTTTGTGTACGTCTATTATACATTATTAATTACAGATTTTAATTTATCAAGGAGAAATATTCAAAGCACAAATCATTAAATCAGAAATATTTATCTACCATGTATCTGTGTTCATTATTCCAAAATTAAAAAAGCTCCTTTAGTACTCAAATATATTCTTCATTTTATATAACTCAATAACAAAAATATTTTTGGCAATAATTAAATTCTTTGTTTACTTTGATCATTATGTGTTTGAAGCAAAATCTAGAATAAAAATTATAAATGTAGAATATTTCTTATTTATTTTAAAGTATTTGTAAGTAATATTACAAATGTTCTAACTTTGATTAAAACCATCATAAACCTTGGCCCATAATAGTGAAAGGATTTGCAGGTGTCATTACTTCAACGAAAATTGCTTTAAGTTTACCTATTTTATGTCTTTCAAATAAGTACAGCATACGCATTTCGAATAAAAGATTTTTACAATAAAAGTACTATACATTTTATTTTCTTCTGAAAGCTAAAAAAATGAAACTGCGAATCATTCTGTTTCAATGCAACAATGTATTCTTTAAGGCACTCGTTTGAATTCAGAATCCATAGTAATTTGTTAAATGTTTGCACTTTAAAAGTGTGTTTTTGCAAATTCCTACTCTAATGATCACTAGAAAAGCAGAGAAACTTAAAAACTAACTTACTTAAGAAACACAAAATAACATGTTATTTAAAGGTTTAACGTAAAACGACTTTTTTAAAGAAACGATTTTCAAAAATACTCGGCAATGAAGTAGTTTATAAGGTATTTTGATGGCAACTAAATATGAAATTTTCTTAGTAAATGTCTGATGCAACCGCGGAAATTTTATATTTATCTATCTTTGTGTTATCTTACAATTTGTAAAATTTTTTAAAACTTTAATTAAAATTAAAATTTTAAATTACTCTGAATTTCATTTAAATGACAAATGATTTGAATATCTCCTATAAAAATTTATTTTTTGTGCAAATCGATACTAATTTTATTTAAAAATAACAGCTACACTATAAAAAAGTTCTATAATCACGTTTTAACTATTTTTAAGAATGTTAGAGCGGAGGTTTTATTCAATTTCAAAAAACATAATAAAGAACGTAATATTTGATTAAATAAGTGTAGACTGATGAAATGTGTATTAATTAAACGTCACATTAACTGTTCATCAAAAAATATGTGTTCTTATATCTACACAACTTGACCTGTATAACCGTTACAAATATAATAAGTAAACATTTATTTCTGTTTTTTGCTTCTGAAATTATTTATCCAGTTACTTAAATAAATTAATTTTGATTCTGGTAAATTAACAGCACTTAAACTATCAATACATAATTCGTTTTTATTTATTTTTCTAATATAAAGGAATACTACGAATTTATAACAAATGAATAATAATGAATTTAAAAATGCTTATTGTTTAAATGCGAAGATATTTTCCATAATGTGAATAAATATTTATTTATTTTAACCTTTGTTTATTTTTATAATTCATATAGAACGTAAAAATAAATTCAAAAATAAAACTACACAATTTTAATATATGGTATTATAGTAAAACATTTTAATTTACTAATATAGTAACATTTTAAAGGTGAAATAAATTTATCTACATAAATCTTTTAATTCATTTCAAACGTCTTTATTGTAGAAAAAATATCCGCTTACTTCTCAATGTTTTTGTTTCATTGCAAAAAACATATCGAAAAGAGTTCATGAATAATTAATTTCTTATTTTGATCTCAATGAAACTGCAGCTAAGAATAATTAAGTAAATTCAAATTGGAATGTGCTTTAGAATTTGAAATCTCCGTCTGAGTTAATGTATAAAACATTTACTGTCCAAATCAACATTATTTAAGTGCAGATAATAAAGAAGACATGAAAAGAAAAAAAATGAAATACTCTCAAGTAAGAAAGTAAAAATCTGTCTATTATATTGCTAACTGCTTTATTAACTATTCACTTGTTTTATTAACAATTATTTTATTGTTATGGTTATATAATTTTAAATATATAGTGTTTTTTATGAATATTTTTGATGTAAGCATTTGTGATGAATGATTAACAATAAGAAAGTGAAAAGGAAACAACACAGAAATAAAAACGTATTGTTCATTTATTTTCTATAATTTTTTGGAAAGATTTTAATTACTGTTGTATTCACTGGCTGGATAATTTTTATAAATTAAACAACCCATTTTTTTCTGGCTGGAATTCCTTTTTTTTATTATTTAATTCTATACCCCATTTCCCCCATTTTGACGAAGTGGAATGCCCTAACGTGGGACTTGGAGAAAACCGGTCCTGCAAGGGAAAAGCGAGGGGAGGAAGAAGAGAAGTGAAGAGGAGAGGAAAAAAAGACAGAGGGGCTGCAGGACATCGCCGGAACAAGAGACCCGGTTGGTTTGGGGAGTTCGACGCTTTATTGGAGACTTTGAAAAGTAAATTTAAAGTTGATAAAAAAAAAAAGAAAAGCTGATTGAAAGAAGATGAGCCCTCTCAAATTGTGAAATTAGGAGATGCCTGAATATCAGCATTGACATCCAAGTTGTCGTCGATCCAAGGCGTTTGCCATACTATTAAAGAAGAACGCTGGACTATTGTGATCAACCAGGTTTTTGAACTAAATAGGCCGGCCTATACCATTGACTGTTTATATATGTAAGTGAATGTTTTTTTTATTTATTTAATTATCCAGCCAGATTTTTTTTTGTGTGGTACCACCATTTACGTAACTTTATTTAATAATTAATCTCACTAGAACAGGCAATCTAGGGTAACTTAATCACTCCACGTGAGTGAATTATCATTTTAATAGCAAAGTTGTAATAAAAGAAATAATACAAATAATTGAATTCATATTATTGTAAATAGATGTGTTATTTTCTTTTGTGAATTAAAAGAAGTTTTGATTACTAAAACAAAGCCAGTTTCTGCTTCTGTTCTTTCAGGTTCGAATCTGGGTAGAAATAAAGACTTGAATAAATACACAACGCAATATTAAAAAAAAAATAATGCCTTATTTTAATATAAATTATCATATGTGATCGTTTTATAATAATTGTAATTTTCTACACAACAAAATGGTGCCGTTTAAAGTGGATTTTGAAAAACTGAAAACGGAATAAGATTCTGGCTTAGTTTTAAACATGGCTGACTATTAAAAGATTGCACGTGGTACATCTCCTTATTTAATTATTTACAGTAATCTTATTGTGTTTAATTAATATTAAGTGGAACATTGTAACTGTTGTGAAAATTGCTGTAAATACTTTTATGAATTTCATATATTTACATTAATATTTCCTAAGGTAAATTATTTTTTGAAGGTAAATATTTTTAATTAATGTAATTATGAATAGTGAGACTCAAACCGCTTCGTGTGTTGTGTCAGTAGGCACTCCTAATATTGGTGAATTCTTAAATAATATTCCTGTGTTTGATGGTAGTTGTAAAGATGTTTCACTATCACAATTTTTGGATAGAATAGATGAAATTGGTGACCATTGTTCATGGCGCCCGAAAGATAAATTATTAGCTTTAAAATTGAGAATTTCTGGAGAAGCGGAGGAATTTTTATCAAGTCAGGGTGACCTTAAAAAACACGGTTCATATGTAGATGTTTGCACGGCGCTTCGTGATAGGTTTAACTTCTGTCACTCTATGACAACAGATATCTCTCGGTTAACTACGAGTTATCAGTTACCGTCAGAATCAGCACGAAGATATTTTTCACGAATCGAGGGCTTATCGTATAAATGCGTTCCTAGTGAACGAAGTAGTGAATTCGAGCAATATAGATTGGATTTATTATTGTCCACGGCAAAAAATGGCCTTAAGCCTGAACTTTTAAGAGGAATAACGCCTTTAGCTCTCACGGACTATAGTGAATTTAAGAAACAAGTCATTCTCTTAGAGGAATGCATTCCATTGAATAGACCGCCAACTACACAGTTTGAAACAGTTCACGCTGTGACTCAAATAAATGAGATAAGTGAACTAAAATCATTAATCAAACATAACACAGAAAAAAACTCAGAAATGCAGGGCATGTTCATAAAACAAATTAGTGACCTACAAGCTCAAATAGCTGAATTAAAAGTAAGCCAAATACCAACACAAGATAGAAACCAAAGAATACCTAATTTGTTTTGCGTCAGGTGTAAAAAACATGGGCATGAAGAAGCTACATGCAGAATACCATTTTGTTCCTTCTGCCGTAAAATTGGACACGAAACGCAAAGATGTTGGTATTCCAACAAGCATAACAATTTCCATAAAGGTAGAGATAATAGAAGAAATCATTTAAACTAGCAATAGGGGGAGAGACGGCTGCACCCCGCTACTCCGAAAATAAACCCATACAGGTGCCTTTATTTGTTACATCCACAATAAATGATAAATTGCCAGTAATTCAAATCACAATAAATAATGTAAAAGTAAATGCTCTCTTAGATACAGGCGCATCTTGTAACCTAATCGAACGAAATTTTTTTGAAACTATAGCTGATCAAAGCAGTGTAATGCTCTCACAATGTAAACTCCAAATTAAAGGTATTTCAGACCATGTGCTAGAAATTGAAGAAAAAGTAACTTTAAAAATTAAAATAAATAATATTGAATTTCAAAGCGATTTCTATATTACTAAAGATAGTATTTCAAAAAAATATAAATTAATACTAAGTAGTGATTTTTTTGTACAACATAAAATGATAATTGATTATAGGCAAAAACTATTACATAATACAACTACTTCAATTAAATGGAATTACCAAAATCCTGACTGTGACGAATTAAAAACTAATGTCGTGAACATAGAAGATAACAATAGTCGTATTTTTGGATTTTCCGTTACCAAAATAACTATTTTTCCTGGAACCGAAAAAATTATAGAAATCAAAACAAAAGAAAAATTAAATTCAAATTTAGATTCGGTTTTAATAGAGCCTGCAAATGATCATGCGGGTGATAGAGTATGGGTTGCTCGCTCCGTAAACCCAGTATCTAAGGAGGGAAATTATAAAATAAGGGTTGCAAATACATCAAAAAATACTATACACATAAACAAAGGTTCAAAATTAGTTTCCATTGAACCTTTACAAGTAACAAAAATTGATACTAAAGAGTGTAATACATTTTCCACTGAAGAAATAGGTGATGATTTTGAAGCTTGGGGAGGAAAACTAGATTTATCGCACCTATCCGAAGATAAGAAAAGAAAATTACTTCCCCTGCTTGAAGAATTTAAACATGTGTTTGCCCATTCTATTCAAGATTTGGAGGGTTGTAATACTATACAACATGAAGTTAATTTGACAGATGATATTCCAGTTAGGCAAAAATTTTATAGGCCTCCTCATCACCTAAAAGAGGAATTAAATAGACAGGTCAACGAATTACTAGACATAGGGATTATTAAAGAAAGCAGTTCCCCTTATAGCGCACCAGTACTTCTTGTCAAAAAGAAAGATGGTTCTTTCAGACTTTGTACCGACTTCAGGAAACTAAATGAAAAAACTGTACCAGACTCTTTTCCTATTCCTAATATAACGGACTTAGTGGACAATTTAGGAAATGCTACTCTATTTTCTTGTATGGATTTATGTAGCGGGTTTTTCCAAATGAAAATTGATCCTAAGGACACCTATAAAGCAGCGTTTGCAACTGAGCATGGTTTATATGAATGGAATAGAGTACCATTTGGTATGCGCAATTCGCCAAATAGTTTTCAAAGATTAATGGAAATAGTACTGTCTGGATTAAAACCTCTTCAAATAGCAGTATATTTAGATGATATCATAATTGCTTCTTCTGACTCAATAGATGAACATTTAAATAAATTACGGTTAGTTTTTAAGAGATTAGAAGAACATAAATTGAAAGTTAAACCTTCTAAATGCTGTTTTTTAAAGGAAACTATAAACTATTTGGGTTTCACTGTTTCAAAGGGGACAGTTTATCCCGATAAGAAAAACATACAAGCTGTGTTAGATTTCAAGGTCCCAACCACTCGTAAACAAGTTAGAGGATTTCTTGGATTGACAGGGTTTTACCGAAGGTTTATAGAAAATTATGCTGAAATAGCATTACCTCTAACAAACTTGACGAAAAATGATGTTAGATTCAGTTGGGATGATTCAGCTCAGCATGCTTTTGACACTTTGAAAAACTGCTTGGTTTCTGAACCTTGTTTGAAACTACCAGATTTTTCAAAGGAATTTACATTAAGTACTGACGCTTCAAAATACGCTTTAGGAGCTGTTCTTTGCCAAAACGATGAAAATGGCTTCCCACATCCTGTTGCATACGCCAGTAAAAAACTAAAAGATGCAGAAATTCGATATAGTACAGTAGAAAAAGAAATGCTCGGAGCGGTATTCGGCGTTACCCATTTTAAACAATATTTGTACGGAAAAAAATTTGTCATCTATTGCGATCAAGCAAGTCTTTCCTTCGCACTCAAAGTGCGAGATCCAACTTCTAGAATAGCCCGATGGGTAATGACTCTGCAACAATATGATTATACCATTGTACATAAACCGGGAAAATTAAATATAACAGCTGATTACTTGTCTAGGGGTGTAAACGCAGTAGAAGTAATAGCTTCCAACTACGATTCTGACTCCACAATGAAACATCGAATTAAAATTCATCAGGAACAGGACCCAAAATGCCAACAAATTATTAATTATCTAAAAAATAAGGAGACACCATCACCTACTCATATGTTATTTTTTGAAAAAAATGATCTTCTTTACTGTATACCAAAAAATGCCCCCAAACATCGTGGTGACACCAAAGATAAATTAGTGGTACCCCTAACTTTAGTATCAGAAATAATGCGTCAGTGTCATGATTCCCCAGTAGCAACCCATCAGGGATTTCAAAAGACTCTGAACAGAATTAGAGAAAACTTCTATTGGGGTAATATGTATAAACATGTTTTAAACTACGTTAAATCGTGTACTTCTTGTGTTGAAAAGAGAGGTCATAAGCCCGAAAAACTAGCTCCATTACAGCGCGTTCCAGTCACACAACGACCAATGGAATGCATAGCTATGGATGCCCTGGGTCCACTTCCTCTAACTTATTCAGGAAATAAATATATCTTGGTGATTTCTGATTATTTTACACGCTGGCCGGAAGCATATCCGACACCCGATATAAAAAGTGAAACCGTTGCTAGAGTATTAGAAGATTTTATTAGTCGACATGGTGTACCTTCTCGTCTAATTTCCGATAGAGGCTCTAACTTTATCTCAAAATCCATCTCTGAGGTGTATTCGAAATTAGGTATTGAAAAACACACTACTACTTCATATCACCCTCAGAGTGATGGAATGGTAGAAAAACTTAACTCGACTTTAATTAATTCATTAAGTCATTTAGTAAATTCTACTCAAACAGATTGGGACCGGCATGTACCTTTCGCCTTGCTAGCTCATAGATCGGCACGACATTGTACAACAAGCGAAACACCATCATATCTCTTGTATGGCAGGGATATCCAGTTACCGTATTCTGTTATGTCTCAACCTATAGCTCATAACTATGCGGATGTCCGAGAGTACGCTGGAGATCTAGTTGTACGTTTACAAAATGCTTTTCAAATTGTCAAAAATAATTTAATAGCTGCAGCAGAAAAACAGGAGACGTATCGCCGTAAGACCGCAGTTGATAAACAAATAGATATAGGAGATGTCGTATATCTATATCTTCCCGAAACAAGAGCAGGGATTTCAAGGAAATTAATGAGACCAAATGTAGGCCCTTTTAGAGTTCTGAATAAACAATCACCAGTAAATTACGAGATAGCTTGCGTAAAAGAACCTTCAAAAACCCAAATAGTTCATGTAGATCGACTTTCAAAAATTAATGATAGAATTATATTCCCGACTTTACACGAAATTAATTCTACACCTCAGCAATCTACTGACTCGAATAAGGAAAGTAAAAATAGTTACTTCGGGGTTAACGATAGCGTGAAAAGAAAAGGTAAAAAGGCGTTTGTTCTTAGTCCTGTAATTAATCCTCAGAGCAAAAGCTCAACGTCAATTCCAAATAAAGGAGACTCATCTGTCCCAAAATGTGATGGTGGAATATCTCGAACAATAAAACATAATTATAATACTCGTTTCGCTCGAAAGAACTGTAGCACATAATTGACTGATTAAATGAGTAATACAAACATTAACAAATGATTGTGTAGAGTGTATGTATAGCAATAAATAGTTTTGTAAATATATATGTATATGTTTTTATATCTTGAATTACTTATGTAACTGCTGACTAAAGTTCTTAATTCTAGCAGTCTGTAAGAAGTTTATATTTTAAATTAGCCAAGACTACATTGTGTGGTAAACAAATGTATACTTTATGTGCTATTTCTAATTGGAAATCTTATTAATTATCACTTTATGTATGATTTTAAGTAGAAAAAAAATGTATTGAACAAATCAGAGCCATGCAAAATAAGTGCAAATGTGTGAATGTGCAAATATGTGGAAAAAAAAATCTTCGATTTTTTTTTTCAGGTAGATTATTGGTGTTGTATTCACTGGCTGGATAATTTTTATAAATTAAACAACCCATTTTTTTTCTGGCTGGAATTCCTTTTTTTATTATTTAATTCTATACCCCATTTCCCCCATTTTGACGAAGTGGAATGCCCTAACGTGGGACTTGGAGAAAACCGGTCCTGCAAGGGAAAAGCGAGGGGAGGAAGAAGAGAAGTGAAGAGGAGAGGAAAAAAAGACAGAGGGGCTGCAGGACATCGCCGGAACAAGAGACCCGGTTGGTTTGGGGAGTTCGACGCTTTATTGGAGACTTTGAAAAGTAAATTTAAAGTTGATAAAAAAAAAAGAAAAGCTGATTGAAAGAAGATGAGCCCTCTCAAATTGTGAAATTAGGAGATGCCTGAATATCAGCATTGACATCCAAGTTGTCGTCGATCCAAGGCGTTTGCCATACTATTAAAGAAGAACGCTGGACTATTGTGATCAACCAGGTTTTTGAACTAAATAGGCCGGCCTATACCATTGACTGTTTATATATGTAAGTGAATGTTTTTTTTATTTATTTAATTATCCAGCCAGATTTTTTTTTGTGTGGTACCACCATTTACGTAACTTTATTTAATAATTAATCTCACTAGAACAGGCAATCTAGGGTAACTTAATCACTCCACGTGAGTGAATTATCATTTTAATAGCAAAGTTGTAATAAAAGAAATAATACAAATAATTGAATTCATATTATTGTAAATAGATGTGTTATTTTCTTTTGTGAATTAAAAGAAGTTTTGATTACTAAAACAAAGCCAGTTTCTGCTTCTGTTCTTTCAGGTTCGAATCTGGGTAGAAATAAAGACTTGAATAAATACACAACGCAATATTAAAAAAAAAAATAATGCCTTATTTTAATATAAATTATCATATGTGATCGTTTTATAATAATTGTAATTTTCTACACAACATTACTCAACTTTTCGAGTATTTTAAATTAAACAATATGAAACTTTTTGGCTATAATAACTTATAGATATATCAGGGTGAAGTATTTTACAATTAATTTTGCTCTCTCTTGTGAAATCCAACTTATTAGTTTCCCGATATTATACTGCAAGGCCATTTGCTGTAGCTTTGTCATAGGGAAAAACCTATCCATTAGCGTCTATTACTGAGTTACTTTCCTCATTCTGTTATTGTTCTTGATTGATTTTCTTGACAATCCGCTATAATTTTGAATTATTTGGCCTAAAGTTCAGATTGCTGCACATTTCTCTGCATCTAGATCTCTTCAATTGTGCGTATAATGTGTCTTTATCTCCGCATTAATTTCAGCCGTAGGATTATTTTGTCTTTATTTAAATAATCATAAAGAAGTTTTCTTCTTTCTAGAAGAGGTTTCAATCTTGAAGTAAAATGAGATTGTAAGTGGATCGATTGGGCAGGGAGGTCTGCTGTCATGATAATTCTTCCTCTTCAAGACTCACCTTTTTAGAACATCAGTCTCGTTTTATTTCTGAAATTTTGAAGAGGTGAAGGATTCCTCCCTGCCATCACTGATACGCGGGCAAAGAGCCTGGCTCTTTTTACACCCTCAATTTTGACAGAACTTCTTATACCGTTATTTCCAGATTAGCAACCGGCCACATAAGAGGTCGCTCATATCTCATTAGCAAGACAATTTTTGAGGTCTGCTCTAAATTTAAAACTGAGCAGGCTTCTCCTCAACACATCCTGGACCGTTTTTGAGTCTTCAAAGGGGACATTTACTCATCCCCATTTCTGGTCCTCGATTTCCTCAGGGTAAATGATCTTATGATCCTTGTCTGACTTCATCAGACATATGGAGGATAAGACACAACAACAACAGTTTTAATTTTAATAATATAAAGAAATTTCTATCATTGAGGAACTAAACGATGTCAAAAACGAACATGTTGGACTTCATGTATTCTAATATATTTCTAGACATTTTGACTTACTTTAATCTTTTTTCCAACTATACAAAGAATACTATAAAGTAAAAAATAACAATTGTTTGTGTTAGGTTCATACGATTAAAATCGGAGAAAAGAATATATGCTTCCCATCTGCAAATGATTATTTATAAGAACCTCTTGAAAAAGTATTATTAATTTAAATACTTTATAACAATGCTTGTAATTGATTTCATTATTATGAGAATCATTTAGTTTTATGAACATATATTGTTGTAAATTTTGTTAATTATTTTAATTATATTAAAATGAAGAAAAATAGCGAAGTTTATTTTACGGAAAATATTAAAATTGCATTTATTATTTTTTCAAAATAATAGATCGTTTATTCTTTACGTCATTTGCATTCATTATTACATACCGAACTTTATCAATTATAATTCCTTTTGATAAGAGTGAAATTTTCATTATTTATGTTTAATATTTTAATTCTGTGAGCAATAAAATAGCTATTCATTATTACAAAATCCTTCAAACGTGTTGATCCATTATTTACATTTTTAACACAGTATTCAAACAAATATATTGAATTAAAAATAATAGAGAATTCTCTATTGAAATTTTCTAGAGGACGTATCAAAAATTGTCTGAAGTAAAATTAATTACGTGTCTAAATATAAATTCCAATAAAATATAAAAGTAAGAAAATGTAAATTATACCAAATATATTAGATGCAAAAATACTCTTTAAATAGAAGTGAATGTCCGAATACAGAAATAAGACAAATTAATTATAACGTTCTTGCAAGACAGAAAAATTAGAATGAAAATTGTCACTAAAACCAATAAATTTTAAATGTCATTTTACATGTTAGTTCACTTGTAAAAAAATTTAATCTATTAGAATATTTCAAGGAAACGCAATGTCTGTGATAGTAAATAAATAATTCTCTTATTAACTGAATTAATTTTAAATATTTCCTTACATATAAAAACTGTTAAATTATGTATATATATATATATATATATATATATATATATATATATATATATATATATATATATATATATATATATATATATATATATATATATATAATCTTATCCGAAGCTCTGTAATTTCTCCACATTTCTTATGTATTAAAATAAATGAAGAATTCTCGATTGTGTGTGTGTGTGGGAAATTTTCTAGAATACGTATCAAAAAACTAAAATATAAACTAAATAAGAAATGTTACTTTTACCTTTTTTATAAATATGTGTATGTATGTACATTCATGTTTTAAGGCTGAATTGGCAATTCTGACTTTCAGAACAACCTTCTATCCTCATAGATTCGATGCGCACCTCAGTAGTGGTTATAAATTCAGTTTAAAAGGGAGCAAAAAATCGAATCAGTCCTCATAAGCAAAATGTAATTGTTGAATAAAAAACAAACAAACCATATATTTAAATTACGTAAAGTGGTAGTTTAAGTGAATTATAAGAATGACAAGCATCATATAAAAATAACAAGTATGAATAATATAACAAATATCCTATTTAGATTCAAACCCAAATACACTGACTTTCTCCGGGCTTACTGTTATGTATAGGTAGGTATGTTTCAACGGAGTATACTGTTATGTATACTCAGTTGAAAACAAAATGTCTCCCTTTTGATCCCAGACATTATTTATTGAAGGTAAATAGATCTTGTGCTTCTATCTTCTGCATGCATGTTTGTCTGAATATGACCTTTGGAATTTTCCTGGTTTCCTCCCTTGGTATAAATGAATACAGCTCACTGCCTATGAAACGCTCTCCTGGTAACCAATTTACGAACTGAATATTAAAATATCTTACAACAACCTTAGTCAATTAGGCGCGTAATGCCACGCGGTACCAAAGTATCGTATCTAAATAAATCTAGCAAATTTTTTAGAATGCATCGAATATGAGGAAAAATTTCATTTTATTATCAAAGATAGTAAAATTAAATTTATTATTCCGTAGATATAAACAAATATTTTATGAGCAATTATTTAGAATATTATATCTAAATTAATATTTTACATCTCTTCATTTAGCAATGTTGATTTGACTTGTATGCAGTGAAAATCACATGACAGGAAATCATATTAGAGTATATAAACTTCCTCAATTTATATATAATATATAAACAAATATATAAACTTCCTCAATTTAAATCTTGTTTGAAAAAAGTAAATCAATTCCGTGAGTTGGTCAAAAAAATAACAAAAAAATATTTTAAATTTTTACACTTGAAATTGGGCGTAAAAAAAAGAAATAAGAATTTAAATACTTCATCTATAAGGCCTTAAAAATAATTAAAACGTTATTAAATTTTATGTATGGAAAATAAATTTGATCACCCTTCATGTTGATATAATATTTTATCAAATTATATTTAATATTCTACGCATTAAAAGCTAAGTGCATAATTAAACAATTTGTGCTCTAAACTTCAGTTCAAAATGTTTTCAGTTCGTATGTGTTTTAGTGTTTTAAGATCCACAAAAAAAGTAATATTCAATAGAAGTATCCCTGGAGTTCAAAATGTAACCTCTTGAACTGACAACCAAACTCACACATTAAAATGAAACTAACAAGGATAATAATGTTTGTTTGATGACATATTTTAGACAATAACAAGCCAATATTTAAAGAGAAAATAGAAACATATATAGAATAATAATGGATAATAAAATGCATATTGAATTTAAGTATCAATTTTACACTAGTTATAGTAGATACATTTTGATAACATGATTTATATATTTTTTACATTACCTTCAAATGTTTAATTAATAAATTTGTTCCATCATTATGGTTGGACTCCAAAAATATTATGTTCAGAGGTAAATTACACTTTAAAAATTCGGATATTTAAAGTAGGAATTATAAATATAGATATTGTTTTAAAAGGGACATAAAATTAATAATGCTCTTAAACTTCTATAATTAAATGAGGAAACATAAACTTATCTCTTAGAGTAACTTATGTCATCTACTACAATACTATTGTTCTTTTACAAATAACAAGAAGATGATTTCTTCAGAAAATTAGTTTTTACTAAAAAAGACATTTCAATATCATAGTTTTACATTTTATTCTAGTTGTAATAACAAAACTTTCTTTCCTAAGTTTGAATTAGTGTTATCTCTTTTATAGTCATATGATATTTTATATATTTTCTATTAGTGGAAATGTTCCCATTTTAAATAGACACCGATATTGATTAGTAATCTAAGTAGGATATTCATAATTATTAAATATACATAATTATAAAAAACATAAATTTTTATAGATGAAAATAAATCGTCTACGTTAATTGGTTTCAGTGATCATAAATATAACTGAAACATATTGTGTAATGGTACAACTGAAACT
The DNA here is from genome assembly GCA_037975125.1 of Latrodectus hesperus. Taxonomy (NCBI): domain Eukaryota; kingdom Metazoa; phylum Arthropoda; class Arachnida; order Araneae; family Theridiidae; genus Latrodectus; species Latrodectus hesperus. The sequence goes on from JAJQOW010000488.1 coordinate 33,637, forward strand.
TGGAATAAAATCTATTTTAAAACACCTAAATAAACTTTTTTGATATTTATGACACAGATATAACAAATTTATATTTAAAATTAAATAAGCTTAAATTTTGTAAAATGATATTTCTTAAAAATCTTAATGAAAACCAAACAAAAGTTTATTTAGTCTGAAATGGGAATTGATTTTATCCAAATTTTAATTAAATAACCATATAATATTTGAAGAAAATATTAAAAAAAAGTAAATGGGAAATTCTCCTTCAATTTTTTAAATATTGTGGCTAAAATGGCATAAAGAAATATTTATTAATTGGATTATCTTCCACACTATGTATGAACAGGTATTCTTTTAGTAAAATATATGGCATTAATTTACTTAATCCTGATATAATTTTATTGATCTTATTTTCTGTATAAAAAATTAATGCATCAGTGGAGTAACATCAACTTAAAATGTTTATGCTCAGTTGGAAATAAATCAAAAATGACTTTTTATAACAAATTTAAGAAAAAAATAGTTGACATGCAATGGATTTGATTGTAAGTGTACCCCAAATAAAAAAAGTCTCTTGAAAATTTTTATTTTCATAACTCAAAATATAAAACTATATATTTCAAAATGTTTTAATAACTATATATTTTACAATTAACAAAACTAAATTCTCACTTTTTGAAAATTGAAACAATTTAGTTATTTAAAAAACAAGGTTTTCAATCACAAATTATTTTTAAAATATAACATACAGAATATTTATTGAAATTTATAGCCTTTTCTTCTAGACATGTTTATGTGCATTAAATAAATATAGCACCTTAGTTAGTGAACAAAGATAAAAAAAAGTTTGTACAGCATTATACAATTATACAACATATCCATACAACTTAATCTTTAAATATTAATATTTTTTACACAATAATTGTGGTATAAGGATTTACTTTAAACTGATAAGAGTTTAAGGAATTCCCTATATAAAGTGTGTACATTCATGCATATTCATATGCGTACTCTCTTTTACTCTCATCTACATTCGTGCTTACACGAATGTGTGTTACATAATTTTGTTGCTGTAAATACAGGTGCTAGTATTAAAAACATTCATAAAACAGTTGAAAATACTAAGATGGGCACAATAAATAATAATTGAATCTACATATGATAAAATTTACTTATAATTATCAAAATAATGTAAAATATGCATATTTTTTTACAAACACTTATTTCATTCCTTACCATTTAAAAACATTTTACATTATAAAATATGGAATTATTTTACACTCTAAAGTAAATACTCTTATAACATCAAATTTAAAAGTAATGTACATATATATATATATATATATATATATATATATATATATATATATATATATATATATATATATATATATATATATATATATATATATATATATATATATATATATATATATATATATATATATATATATATATATATATATATATATATATATATATATATATCAAATTTCGAGAATTTTAAGTTTTCTTAAAATAAAATGAACTTTAAAAATTTAAAAAAGAAATATACATTTTCACATACATATCAAAGTATGAGCAAAATTAAATAGCCTTTTCTTAAGTGAACATCAACTTACTGGTTCTTCCTTTCTTTATATCTCAAATTAGAAAATATTCTTAGTAGAAAGAGAAATTCATGAATACTTCATTAATCTAGAGTTATATTTTTTTCTCTTGTAATTAACAAAGCAATGTAAAATAGCTGATATATTCAAATTAAAAATAAAGAAAAATAGAAAGTTTTTATCTTGAAATAAAATGTTTTAAAGAAGTTAATGCATTCAGAAGATTAAAAATGGAAAAAAATTCTCTTTTAAGATTTCAAAATATAATTCTTTTTATATAATTTATTATATTTTGATTATATAATTTCCAAATTAATTCATATTTTTAACAATATGTATTCTATTATCATATACAATAGACATACCAAATAAATGTTATTAGGACTGATTCTCAAACAATTATTTAAGGAACATTTCTTTTGAAATAAAAAATAATGATTTGTTTCTTTTAGTACTAAGCTAATTTTACACGCACGTGCTGTTAAGTGCTGCTAAATGAACACCATAGGTTACTACAGACCACGAAGTTTTCATGCATTCTGAAATCCAATCTGAGGTGGTATATCCTAGTCCAGTGTTTATCAACATGATTTATCCAAGGACCTGTAAAATATTTTGGTGCATTTTCGAGGACCGGTAGTTTAATAATTCTTCGACCTATTGTTGCAATATTTTACATAAATAAATCATAAAGACAAAAATATTTTTAAAAGAATAATTAGAGAAATAAAATAATTTTATAAATTATTACGATAGATATTCAGCATTCAAGTAATCAGCGATACTCAAGGCAGACAGGGGCACACAAACTGGTGTACTAAGTGTACGGCACGGCAATTTATGAAAGGTCATTAGGTACACAGTTGCTTGTTGGTTATATTTTACACCTTGGATCATTTTATTTTCTAAACTAGTAAACTGTGTGTTGTTACTGTAATGTAGGTGCTGTTTTAATATCGGCTGATGATGAATATTGGTGAATATTGATGAATATTTGCAAGTGGTCAATAACACTTTGGATTTTAGACATATATCTGGATAATTCGTGGACTAGCAAATATTTCTTACAGACTGGTGCTGGTCTGGGGACCGGCGGTTGAGAAACATTGACGTAGATCATTTATTGAGAAACATGAAAGACATGTTTTCAATTTAATTGATCGAGGAAACAAGAAAACAATTCATGCTCATCATGGCTAAAGAAATACGCTGAAGGTATGGGAGTTACACATTCTCCAACACATCCGAAATGTAGCTCTATCTGTTCAGTGTATCAGCAATACGTATTAGAGGGATACAGGAGTAGAATTCAATATCACCTTAAACAATAATACCAAATGTAGGCAATATTGCAATGCATAACGCATCAGTCAGCAGCTTTTCACCCCGGTGTCTCCAGGCTCGAATCCGTTCATCAAGTTATTTCAAGAAAAAGCGGATTTTGTCAGTACAAAAAATATTATTAAACTCCGTAGTCCATATCCATCGTTCATAACACCATAGGCAACTCAAATGCTTATGATTTTGAGTCAATGGTATACGAAGCAATGGCAGACTTGTTCGACATCAAAGAAAGGTAAATAATATGTTGTGCTGTGGTTTGTGATGTCGTTGATCTATCACTGCCATGCACAAATTAAATTAAATTTATTATTCCGTAGATATAAACAAATATTTTATGAGCAATTATTTAGAATATTATATCTAAATTAATATTTTACATCTCTTCATTTAGCAATGTTGATTTGACTTGTATGCAGTGAAAATCACATGACAGGAAATCATATTAGAGTATATAAACTTCCTCAATTTATATATAATATATAAACAAATATATAAACTTCCTCAATTTAAATCTTGTTTGAAAAAAGTAAATCAATTCCGTGAGTTGGTCAAAAAAATAACAAAAAAAATATTTTAAATTTTTACACTTGAAATTGGGCGTAAAAAAAAAAGAAATAAGAATTTAAATACTTCATCTATAAGGCCTTAAAAATAATTAAAACGTTATTAAATTTTATGTATGGAAAATAAATTTGATCACCCTTCATGTTGATATAATATTTTATCAAATTATATTTAATATTCTACGCATTAAAAGCTAAGTGCATAATTAAACAATTTGTGCTCTAAACTTCAGTTCAAAATGTTTTCAGTTCGTATGTGTTTTAGTGTTTTAAGATCCACAAAAAAAGTAATATTCAATAGAAGTATCCCTGGAGTTCAAAATGTAACCTCTTGAACTGACAACCAAACTCACACATTAAAATGAAACTAACAAGGATAATAATGTTTGTTTGATGACATATTTTAGACAATAACAAGCCAATATTTAAAGAGAAAATAGAAACATATATAGAATAATAATGGATAATAAAATGCATATTGAATTTAAGTATCAATTTTACACTAGTTATAGTAGATACATTTTGATAACATGATTTATATATTTTTTACATTACCTTCAAATGTTTAATTAATAAATTTGTTCCATCATTATGGTTGGACTCCAAAAATATTATGTTCAGAGGTAAATTACACTTTAAAAATTCGGATATTTAAAGTAGGAATTATAAATATAGATATTGTTTTAAAAGGGACATAAAATTAATAATGCTCTTAAACTTCTATAATTAAATGAGGAAACATAAACTTATCTCTTAGAGTAACTTATGTCATCTACTACAATACTATTGTTCTTTTACAAATAACAAGAAGATGATTTCTTCAGAAAATTAGTTTTTACTAAAAAAGACATTTCAATATCATAGTTTTACATTTTATTCTAGTTGTAATAACAAAACTTTCTTTCCTAAGTTTGAATTAGTGTTATCTCTTTTATAGTCATATGATATTTTATATATTTTCTATTAGTGGAAATGTTCCCATTTTAAATAGACACCGATATTGATTAGTAATCTAAGTAGGATATTCATAATTATTAAATATACATAATTATAAAAAACATAAATTTTTATAGATGAAAATAAATCGTCTACGTTAATTGGTTTCAGTGATCATAAATATAACTGAAACATATTGTGTAATGGTACAACTGAAACTTGGAATAAAATCTATTTTAAAACACCTAAATAAACTTTTTTGATATTTATGACACAGATATAACAAATTTATATTTAAAATTAAATAAGCTTAAATTTTGTAAAATGATATTTCTTAAAAATCTTAATGAAAACCAAACAAAAGTTTATTTAGTCTGAAATGGGAATTGATTTTATCCAAATTTTAATTAAATAACCATATAATATTTGAAGAAAATATTAAAAAAAAGTAAATGGGAAATTCTCCTTCAATTTTTTAAATATTGTGGCTAAAATGGCATAAAGAAATATTTATTAATTGGATTATCTTCCACACTATGTATGAACAGGTATTCTTTTAGTAAAATATATGGTATTAATTTACTTAATCCTGATATAATTTTATTGATCTTATTTTCTGTATAAAAAATTAATGCATCAGTGGAGTAACATCAACTTAAAATGTTTATGCTCAGTTGGAAATAAATCAAAAATGACTTTTTATAACAAATTTAAGAAAAAAATAGTTGACATGCAATGGATTTGATTGTAAGTGTACCCCAAATAAAAAAAGTCTCTTGAAAATTTTTATTTTCATAACTCAAAATATAAAACTATATATTTCAAAATGTTTTAATAACTATATATTTTACAATTAACAAAACTAAATTCTCACTTTTTGAAAATTGAAACAATTTAGTTATTTAAAAAACAAGGTTTTCAATCACAAATTATTTTTAAAATATAACATACAGAATATTTATTGAAATTTATAGCCTTTTCTTCTAGACATGTTTATGTGCATTAAATAAATATAGCACCTTAGTTAGTGAACAAAGATAAAAAAAAGTTTGTACAGCATTATACAATTATACAACATATCCATACAACTTAATCTTTAAATATTAATATTTTTTACACAATAATTGTGGTATAAGGATTTACTTTAAACTGATAAGAGTTTAAGGAATTCCCTATATAAAGTGTGTACATTCATGCATATTCATATGCGTACTCTCTTTTACTCTCATCTACATTCGTGCTTACACGAATGTGTGTTACATAATTTTGTTGCTGTAAATACAGGTGCTAGTATTAAAAACATTCATAAAACAGTTGAAAATACTAAGATGGGCACAATAAATAATAATTGAATCTACATATGATAAAATTTACTTATAATTATCAAAATAATGTAAAATATGCATATTTTTTTACAAACACTTATTTCATTCCTTACCATTTAAAAACATTTTACATTATAAAATATGGAATTATTTTACACTCTAAAGTAAATACTCTTATAACATCAAATTTAAAAGTAATGTACATATATATATATATATATATATATATATATATATATATATATATATATATATATATATATATATATATATATATATATATATATATATATATATATATATATATATATATATATATATATCAAATTTCGAGAATTTTAAGTTTTCTTAAAATAAAATGAACTTTAAAAATTTAAAAAAGAAATATACATTTTCACATACATATCAAAGTATGAGCAAAATTAAATAGCCTTTTCTTAAGTGAACATCAACTTACTGGTTCTTCCTTTCTTTATATCTCAAATTAGAAAATATTCTTAGTAGAAAGAGAAATTCATGAATACTTCATTAATCTAGAGTTATATTTTTTCTCTTGTAATTAACAAAGCAATGTAAAATAGCTGATATATTCAAATTAAAAATAAAGAAAAATAGAAAGTTTTTATCTTGAAATAAAATGTTTTAAAGAAGTTAATGCATTCAGAAGATTAAAAATGGAAAAAAATTCTCTTTTAAGATTTCAAAATATAATTCTTTTTATATAATTTATTATATTTTGATTATATAATTTCCAAATTAATTCATATTTTTAACAATATGTATTCTATTATCATATACAATAGACATACCAAATAAATGTTATTAGGACTGATTCTCAAACAATTATTTAAGGAACATTTCTTTTGAAATAAAAAATAATGATTTGTTTCTTTTAGTACTAAGCTAATTTTACACGCACGTGCTGTTAAGTGCTGCTAAATGAACACCATAGGTTACTACAGACCACGAAGTTTTCATGCATTCTGAAATCCAATCTGAGGTGGTATATCCTAGTCCAGTGTTTATCAACATGATTTATCCAAGGACCTGTAAAATATTTTGGTGCATTTTCGAGGACCGGTAGTTTAATAATTCTTCGACCTATTGTTGCAATATTTTACATAAATAAATCATAAAGACAAAAATATTTTTAAAAGAATAATTAGAGAAATAAAATAATTTTATAAATTATTACGATAGATATTCAGCATTCAAGTAATCAGCGATACTCAAGGCAGACAGGGGCACACAAACTGGTGTACTAAGTGTACGGCACGGCAATTTATGAAAGGTCATTAGGTACACAGTTGCTTGTTGGTTATATTTTACACCTTGGATCATTTTATTTTCTAAACTAGTAAACTGTGTGTTGTTACTGTAATGTAGGTGCTGTTTTAATATCGGCTGATGATGAATATTGGTGAATATTGATGAATATTTGCAAGTGGTCAATAACACTTTGGATTTTAGACATATATCTGGATAATTCGTGGACTAGCAAATATTTCTTACAGACTGGTGCTGGTCTGGGGACCGGCGGTTGAGAAACATTGACGTAGATCATTTATTGAGAAACATGAAAGACATGTTTTCAATTTAATTGATCGAGGAAACAAGAAAACAATTCATGCTCATCATGGCTAAAGAAATACGCTGAAGGTATGGGAGTTACACATTCTCCAACACATCCGAAATGTAGCTCTATCTGTTCAGTGTATCAGCAATACGTATTAGAGGGATACAGGAGTAGAATTCAATATCACCTTAAACAATAATACCAAATGTAGGCAATATTGCAATGCATAACGCATCAGTCAGCAGCTTTTCACCCCGGTGTCTCCAGGCTCGAATCCGTTCATCAAGTTATTTCAAGAAAAAGCGGATTTTGTCAGTACAAAAAATATTATTAAACTCCGTAGTCCATATCCATCGTTCATAACACCATAGGCAACTCAAATGCTTATGATTTTGAGTCAATGGTATACGAAGCAATGGCAGACTTGTTCGACATCAAAGAAAGGTAAATAATATGTTGTGCTGTGGTTTGTGATGTCGTTGATCTATCACTGCCATGCACAAATTAAATTAAATTTATTATTCCGTAGATATAAACAAATATTTTATGAGCAATTATTTAGAATATTATATCTAAATTAATATTTTACATCTCTTCATTTAGCAATGTTGATTTGACTTGTATGCAGTGAAAATCACATGACAGGAAATCATATTAGAGTATATAAACTTCCTCAATTTATATATAATATATAAACAAATATATAAACTTCCTCAATTTAAATCTTGTTTGAAAAAAGTAAATCAATTCCGTGAGTTGGTCAAAAAAATAACAAAAAAAATATTTTAAATTTTTACACTTGAAATTGGGCGTAAAAAAAAAGAAATAAGAATTTAAATACTTCATCTATAAGGCCTTAAAAATAATTAAAACGTTATTAAATTTTATGTATGGAAAATAAATTTGATCACCCTTCATGTTGATATAATATTTTATCAAATTATATTTAATATTCTACGCATTAAAAGCTAAGTGCATAATTAAACAATTTGTGCTCTAAACTTCAGTTCAAAATGTTTTCAGTTCGTATGTGTTTTAGTGTTTTAAGATCCACAAAAAAAGTAATATTCAATAGAAGTATCCCTGGAGTTCAAAATGTAACCTCTTGAACTGACAACCAAACTCACACATTAAAATGAAACTAACAAGGATAATAATGTTTGTTTGATGACATATTTTAGACAATAACAAGCCAATATTTAAAGAGAAAATAGAAACATATATAGAATAATAATGGATAATAAAATGCATATTGAATTTAAGTATCAATTTTACACTAGTTATAGTAGATACATTTTGATAACATGATTTATATATTTTTTACATTACCTTCAAATGTTTAATTAATAAATTTGTTCCATCATTATGGTTGGACTCCAAAAATATTATGTTCAGAGGTAAATTACACTTTAAAAATTCGGATATTTAAAGTAGGAATTATAAATATAGATATTGTTTTAAAAGGGACATAAAATTAATAATGCTCTTAAACTTCTATAATTAAATGAGGAAACATAAACTTATCTCTTAGAGTAACTTATGTCATCTACTACAATACTATTGTTCTTTTACAAATAACAAGAAGATGATTTCTTCAGAAAATTAGTTTTTACTAAAAAAGACATTTCAATATCATAGTTTTACATTTTATTCTAGTTGTAATAACAAAACTTTCTTTCCTAAGTTTGAATTAGTGTTATCTCTTTTATAGTCATATGATATTTTATATATTTTCTATTAGTGGAAATGTTCCCATTTTAAATAGACACCGATATTGATTAGTAATCTAAGTAGGATATTCATAATTATTAAATATACATAATTATAAAAAACATAAATTTTTATAGATGAAAATAAATCGTCTACGTTAATTGGTTTCAGTGATCATAAATATAACTGAAACATATTGTGTAATGGTACAACTGAAACTTGGAATAAAATCTATTTTAAAACACCTAAATAAACTTTTTTGATATTTATGACACAGATATAACAAATTTATATTTAAAATTAAATAAGCTTAAATTTTGTAAAATGATATTTCTTAAAAATCTTAATGAAAACCAAACAAAAGTTTATTTAGTCTGAAATGGGAATTGATTTTATCCAAATTTTAATTAAATAACCATATAATATTTGAAGAAAATATTAAAAAAAAGTAAATGGGAAATTCTCCTTCAATTTTTTAAATATTGTGGCTAAAATGGCATAAAGAAATATTTATTAATTGGATTATCTTCCACACTATGTATGAACAGGTATTCTTTTAGTAAAATATATGGTATTAATTTACTTAATCCTGATATAATTTTATTGATCTTATTTTCTGTATAAAAAATTAATGCATCAGTGGAGTAACATCAACTTAAAATGTTTATGCTCAGTTGGAAATAAATCAAAAATGACTTTTTATAACAAATTTAAGAAAAAAATAGTTGACATGCAATGGATTTGATTGTAAGTGTACCCCAAATAAAAAAAGTCTCTTGAAAATTTTTATTTTCATAACTCAAAATATAAAACTATATATTTCAAAATGTTTTAATAACTATATATTTTACAATTAACAAAACTAAATTCTCACTTTTTGAAAATTGAAACAATTTAGTTATTTAAAAAACAAGGTTTTCAATCACAAATTATTTTTAAAATATAACATACAGAATATTTATTGAAATTTATAGCCTTTTCTTCTAGACATGTTTATGTGCATTAAATAAATATAGCACCTTAGTTAGTGAACAAAGATAAAAAAAAGTTTGTACAGCATTATACAATTATACAACATATCCATACAACTTAATCTTTAAATATTAATATTTTTTACACAATAATTGTGGTATAAGGATTTACTTTAAACTGATAAGAGTTTAAGGAATTCCCTATATAAAGTGTGTACATTCATGCATATTCATATGCGTACTCTCTTTTACTCTCATCTACATTCGTGCTTACACGAATGTGTGTTACATAATTTTGTTGCTGTAAATACAGGTGCTAGTATTAAAAACATTCATAAAACAGTTGAAAATACTAAGATGGGCACAATAAATAATAATTGAATCTACATATGATAAAATTTACTTATAATTATCAAAATAATGTAAAATATGCATATTTTTTTACAAACACTTATTTCATTCCTTACCATTTAAAAACATTTTACATTATAAAATATGGAATTATTTTACACTCTAAAGTAAATACTCTTATAACATCAAATTTAAAAGTAATGTACATATATATATATATATATATATATATATATATATATATATATATATATATATATATATATATATATATATATATATATATATATATATATATATATATATATATATATATATCAAATTTCGAGAATTTTAAGTTTTCTTAAAATAAAATGAACTTTAAAAATTTAAAAAAGAAATATACATTTTCACATACATATCAAAGTATGAGCAAAATTAAATAGCCTTTTCTTAAGTGAACATCAACTTACTGGTTCTTCCTTTCTTTATATCTCAAATTAGAAAATATTCTTAGTAGAAAGAGAAATTCATGAATACTTCATTAATCTAGAGTTATATTTTTTCTCTTGTAATTAACAAAGCAATGTAAAATAGCTGATATATTCAAATTAAAAATAAAGAAAAATAGAAAGTTTTTATCTTGAAATAAAATGTTTTAAAGAAGTTAATGCATTCAGAAGATTAAAAATGGAAAAAAATTCTCTTTTAAGATTTCAAAATATAATTCTTTTTATATAATTTATTATATTTTGATTATATAATTTCCAAATTAATTCATATTTTTAACAATATGTATTCTATTATCATATACAATAGACATACCAAATAAATGTTATTAGGACTGATTCTCAAACAATTATTTAAGGAACATTTCTTTTGAAATAAAAAATAATGATTTGTTTCTTTTAGTACTAAGCTAATTTTACACGCACGTGCTGTTAAGTGCTGCTAAATGAACACCATAGGTTACTACAGACCACGAAGTTTTCATGCATTCTGAAATCCAATCTGAGGTGGTATATCCTAGTCCAGTGTTTATCAACATGATTTATCCAAGGACCTGTAAAATATTTTGGTGCATTTTCGAGGACCGGTAGTTTAATAATTCTTCGACCTATTGTTGCAATATTTTACATAAATAAATCATAAAGACAAAAATATTTTTAAAAGAATAATTAGAGAAATAAAATAATTTTATAAATTATTACGATAGATATTCAGCATTCAAGTAATCAGCGATACTCAAGGCAGACAGGGGCACACAAACTGGTGTACTAAGTGTACGGCACGGCAATTTATGAAAGGTCATTAGGTACACAGTTGCTTGTTGGTTATATTTTACACCTTGGATCATTTTATTTTCTAAACTAGTAAACTGTGTGTTGTTACTGTAATGTAGGTGCTGTTTTAATATCGGCTGATGATGAATATTGGTGAATATTGATGAATATTTGCAAGTGGTCAATAACACTTTGGATTTTAGACATATATCTGGATAATTCGTGGACTAGCAAATATTTCTTACAGACTGGTGCTGGTCTGGGGACCGGCGGTTGAGAAACATTGACGTAGATCATTTATTGAGAAACATGAAAGACATGTTTTCAATTTAATTGATCGAGGAAACAAGAAAACAATTCATGCTCATCATGGCTAAAGAAATACGCTGAAGGTATGGGAGTTACACATTCTCCAACACATCCGAAATGTAGCTCTATCTGTTCAGTGTATCAGCAATACGTATTAGAGGGATACAGGAGTAGAATTCAATATCACCTTAAACAATAATACCAAATGTAGGCAATATTGCAATGCATAACGCATCAGTCAGCAGCTTTTCACCCCGGTGTCTCCAGGCTCGAATCCGTTCATCAAGTTATTTCAAGAAAAAGCGGATTTTGTCAGTACAAAAAATATTATTAAACTCCGTAGTCCATATCCATCGTTCATAACACCATAGGCAACTCAAATGCTTATGATTTTGAGTCAATGGTATACGAAGCAATGGCAGACTTGTTCGACATCAAAGAAAGGTAAATAATATGTTGTGCTGTGGTTTGTGATGTCGTTGATCTATCACTGCCATGCACACAATATGTCTGAAATCATGTACAATTGTGCAACGATATGAGTGTGATTGGTCCCTTCGGTATGGTGTTATTTCCTGTATCTAGTTATTACAGATCAGCATCAAAGTTTGGTTTCATGCAAAATAATTAATGATTTCTCTGAAGGATAATCTGCATCCCTAGACACTGCTAATTGTTTCTCTGACAAATTCAGAATTTTCTCAAAAGACACCCTTTGTCTTCTACGAAGCATAGCATAGTTAAACAGCTTACACGAAAAAATATAAACAAATGAAGCAATCACGTTGTTTCAAATTGGTAATCTCTTCTCCTTTTATGGAAGTTACAGATGGCGCTACAATCACACATGATGTACGTATGCACTACAGGGTTAACGCTTTGCATATCTTTTTTCCACAAACGTATAATATAAATATCACAAGATTTCTTCAAAGTATTGACTTTTGTGTGACCAACATTGTATTACACCAACCTCTTAATAATAAAAAATATAACAAGGTTCTTCATAAAAGAATTTAAAAATTATAATTAGAAAAAAATAAAATGAAATATTTTTTCATTAAGTATTTTTAAATTCTATATATTTTTTAGTTTAGAGATTAAATAAATAGCTGTAATCATTAATCTTGACTATTACCTTTTTGATATATTTAAAAGATTGTGTTATATTGACAAAAAAACTCATAAAAAATAGGTCCCTTTTTACAGTTGATAAAATATACTTTGAAATAATAAGTTACATTTTAAATAAACTTAATTTATGACATTCAAAAATTTTACTGTGATTTTGTAAAAAGTATTTAAGTAGTAGTTAATTATTTAATTATTTGATTTGGCGTTCAATTCGAGTCAGCCAAAGTTGTCCTTTTGTTTGTGGCTAATACTGATTTAAATTTCCCACTTTTCTTATCAGCCCTTAAATTAAAGTTAAAAGGCATTTTAGATGAATATCAGAATTAAAGTATATTCTCATATTCGTGTAAAAAAATATCCCCTTTTTTAATTTAAGATTTCAAAAAAGCATATATTAAATAGGAAAACTTTCACTCGTTTAACGGCCGTTGTTAATTTATTTCATCGCTTATGAAGTAATTTACATTTAAAGAAAGTTATTTCGATGAACAAAATCCTCAAATAATAAAATCCATAACTTTGAATGAATTACTAAAGTATAATAAAACAGAGATTAATTTTAGTACTCAAAGTTTGCATAGACTAAATGTAAAGATAAATGTCCTGAAACATTAATAAAACATTTTTAGTTTAACATCTTTACCCTTTAATTTTAACATAGCAAATTAATAATATTTTGATTTTAAATTATAATTGCCTTTTTATCTGCTGTTATTAATATTAATGGTTTTTATTTGTGTGATCAAGCTTCATTCATCTTATCTCAGATTTCTCCAAGGCCGAGAAATAATTCAAGACTATATAAGTATACTATTCTGAATGCTCCTTAATCAATTAATTTATCGATCTTTCTTTTTCTGTTCGAAGAAATATATTTCTCTGACGTGAAAACTAAAGTATCAAAAAAATTAACAACTCACACACACACACACTTTTTACTAAAATCTCTCCAATCCAAGTACGTTTTAAAAATCTACAATTTTTGTAATCATTTATCTATGTAAGATGATATTGACTGCATCTCACTTATAAAGAGGTATAGCTCATTTAATTATTGATTAATAAATATTATCATTTGAAATGAAAAAAGTTTAAATTTTAAAATTATTTTGGAAGTCAAGTTTAAATTTTAAAATATTTTTTGGAAGTTTGTAAAACCTATTCGTGTAATCATACTTATAAACATTTAGATTAATGTATAATATACATCACATATTCTCGTTTTCCATAAGTTCGCTCTCTAATAAATCCTCTTGGTCTCTTCAAATCTAATAAAATGTTTGAAATTATACTATCTTAGTAAAAAATAGCTTTATTTACATGATACGATGATCAGAAATATTTTTAATCTCATAAAAATACTTTAAATAGCAATTTTTCAACAATGGAACACTACTTTGGCGACCAATGGCAAAGTGGTTAGCTTTTTTAACTTCGAAGCAGTAGGTCCCACGTTCGAATCCTGGTTCTGGCGTAGATGTTCCTTTCTATGTGAGTTTTGTTGTTTTTTCTCTTTCAGGGTAAATATAGCATACCCACCGGGTGTCCCACATTGCCATTACCTTTGTCCTTTGTAAAGCTGAATTTAATTCTTAAACTGATATTAGGGAAAAAATATTACCTTTACCACCAAAAATTTACACATCATATATAACTTTTATAGTATAGATAATGAATGCACACACACACACATATATATATATATACAGGGTGATCCAAAAGTCAGAACGAACTTTAAAAATGAATAATTCGAAAACGAATCACGATACAAAGATGCGGTTTGCACCAAACGGATGGAAAAGAAACCGGGTTTTGTGTGGCAATGAAAAAATAAATAGTTCTGTTGGCGACCAACAGATGGCGCTGTCGCATTTCTGATGTAGGATTATGCAAAGCAACAAACGATATAAAAAGAAGCAACTGCAGCAGGTAATGGTAGTCGAAGCTGGTATGCATCGAAATGCTGTCCATAGTTGAGAAAGCCCTCTTAGTTAAACGTTTTATAAGAATTTGGAAAGTGCCATTGCGGCATTGCGAGCATATCGCTACATGAAGGGTATGCGAGATAGCAAAGGACCAATAACGTCTTCTGCATTGAAAAAAATTGTGAAAAAATTTGAAGCTACAGGTTTTTTGGCATCACGTCAAAGAAGTTGACGTTCCTCAACTGCAGCTGCTGTTGCCACGACAGTGCAGCAGACGGTGCAAGCCATGTCGGCGGTTGCTGCACATGGGGAGTGCAGTGCTCGAGAAGTTTCGAGGCAGACAGGAGTGTCATACGGAAGTGTCTGGAGAGCGCTTCGAGTAACTTTGCATCGGTATCCCTACAAGTTGAAACATAACTAAAAACTGAAACCTCCTGACTTCGACTCTCACCGACATTTTGCGAATTTGGTCTTCAATAAGATGGAAGAGCAGCACGACTGGCTTCACACTGTGCTTTGGACAGATGAAGCACATTTCACACTCTCTGGCGCTGTTAACACCCACAATTGTCGAGTGTGGACCACAGAAAATCCACATGCATTTGTTGAGGTACCCTTGCAACAGTTTAAAGTGACAGTCTGGTGTGGCTTCACTGCTGATTTCATAATTAGTCAATTTTTTTCGAGGAAGTCACGCAGACAGGTTTCCAAACAGTTTCTGTCACCGGTAAGCGATATCTAGCACTGTTACAGAACAGCATTATTCCTGAACTGCAAGTGCGACAGGCACTCCAAACAGTCACCTTTATGCAAGATGGAGCACCACCTCATATTTCTATGCCTGTGCAAACCCTGCTACGCTCAACATTTGGGGAGGATCGTATTATCAGTCGCTACTTTAATTACGCATGGCCTCCAAAATCTCCCGATCTCACACCCTGTGACTTTTGGCTGAGGGGCTTCTTGAAGTCAAAAGTGTACAGCGACCAACCGGCATCACTAGCAGCACTGAAAGATGCCATCCGCCAAAATGTGTCTGCTATAACGCAAGAAATGCTACTAAATGTTGTGAATGGTGTGGTGACTCGTCTCACAGCTTTACTTCTGAATGATGGACAGCACATTGAACATTTACTGTAATAAGTACTAATTAACTGTAATTAATCTGACTTCATTAATCATTGTTTCATTTGTAAATCATCTTTTGTTGCAATAAAACACTATAGCGCCATCTGTTGGACGCCAACAGAACTATTTTTTTTCATTGCCACACAAAACCCGGTTTCTTTTCTATCCGTTTGGTGCAAACCGCCTCTTTGTATCGTGATTCGTTTTCGAATTATTCATTTTTAAAGTTCGTCCTGACTTTTGGATCACCCGGTATATATATATATATATATATATATATATATATATATATATATATATATATATATATATATATATATATATATATATATATATATATATATATAGATAGATAGATAGATAGATAGATAGATAGATAGATAGATAGATAGATAGATAGATATTCCATGCTCTATAAAATTAATTATAAAAATTAATCATTTAACAAGTATGTCACATTTTGCTGCTTTTCTTAATAAAAAAATTAAGTTTGAAGATTTATGAGGACATAAGAAAAACATTTTAACAACACTCTCAGAGACTAAACATAAAAAAGGAATATTTGATACATTTTTCAACGTTATTATTACTAACGAATATTAAAAAAAGCTTACGACATTAAAAAAATGGGAATTTTATTATAAAAGTTGTTTTCATTAAAAACACCACTTAATTAAAAATAATTAAAATTCTATATATTAATTTCATATTCAGGAAAATAAACTTTTCTCCTTTATCTTTTAACCTCATCATACATTATTTTTATTTCATTAATTGAGAACTCAGTTTTAATTTTCACATCCTAGGATTTATTATAAATATAACAAAATTACATTTATGACTTATGAATGCAAAGAACAAATAGTGTTTACATAAATTTTTAAAAAATTAATTAAAAATTTTAAGTTTCTTAGAAAAACTGAAGGTGAGAAAATAATAAAGTTTGTTACATAATTTTAGAAAATATAAGAATTTAATTAGAATTCTATGATCATCTATAGAAATATAATGACGTATATTAAAGTTACTTCAGTATAGTTTTCCAATCAATAAAATTTTGTTTCTCTTAGAATTATTATGTATGTAGATTAATTTATGATTTTTAGTAAATAAAATAATTATTTATTTTTATCATGTTTGAAATTAGAATGTTTGCAATATGCTCAACGAATTAAAATAAGAAAGATGTATTAAAAAAATGTATTTAAGCATTTTATACTAATATAAGCTGACATATCTATTTAAATTAAAATTCAGGGATGACTTATATATTTCATGCCTTTGAAAAATTTTTTGCTTTGGACTTTTGAAGAATACAGTAATGTGTAATATCCTAAAACAATATTGAAATCATGATTTCAGATTATTACTTAGTGATAATCTGAAATCATGATAATCTGAATCATGAAATCATGATCAGGAGAACGTATTTTTTATGGAAAAATAGAGCGAGAAAGATTTGACGAATAATGTTCGTCAATTTCAAACCATTTGGCACAATTCAAGCAGATGTTATTTCCTCATCTAGAGATGTGCTATTGCTTAGAAATTCATGAAATAATATATAAGTAACTTTATTGTTTTCTCATATTTATTCATGAGTTTATTTTTTGGTTCAGTAGTGCCAAATAGGAATACCTGAATAATACAAGAAGTTTTGATACTCTATTTGTAAGTGAAATTCTGAAAGAGAATAGAGTACTGGAGAACACTAGGTGCATACAGGTACCAATAATGTCATTGATATGATATTATTCGTACCTGGATGCAAATTTAAATCCTATAATTCATTATTATTTGCTTTACAAATTGTCAGAATTGCAATTATACATACACTCTAATATTTTTCCTATATTTTGGAGAGTTTAAAAGTAATAATTTTGCTCTATTAGTGTCTCATAACAAACTAAATCGAGGGAAGAGGCAGTATTCTAGACAATATAAAACCTGCAAATCAGTATCATCAATATATGAGGACTCTACTTCAAACTCTAGGCTATAAAATGAATTTAACAAGAAATTCAAAATGAATAAAGCCGAACAGGTAATTATTACTTGAAAGGAAATCAGTAGCCTAATAATTAAAATAATACTCAAGTTGTAATCAGTACTTAATTTTGTTTCTTAAATAGAAATGAAGTACTAAGTATTGTTTTGTAATATATGTAAAAAAACTCTATAAGAATATGATTGCTCTCACAATTAGAAATTATTACTTAACTTGATCGTATTTTGTAAGTTTACAAAATGTGTAAATAGCAATGCAAAAATTAAGCAAAACTCAAACTAATTCATCAAAATTTATTTTTATTAAATAAAAGTTTAAAACTTTTAATTAAATTATTAATTTAATTATGAATTATAAATTTAAACGAAAAAAATTTCAATTATAAAAATTAAATGCTTAATAAATATCCTAATGCAGGTAAAATTCAACTACTTAAATCTCTTGAAAGTATACAGGAATGATATAAATTAAAGGTGTCACTAAAAGTATCTTTGTATAAATTATCAACCTACTGACTTTATCACAGTTTTGGTATTAAAAAATATAAACAGAAATGAATCAATAATTTTAATGCTATTAGTTTTTCTCATTTATTTTTCGATCAGAAAAGAACCAGATTGTGTAGTTTCTATTTCTTAAATAAATGTTTTGATTTGTATTTTCTTCTTTTTTGTGTGTTTTATTTCTCTCCGTAATCCTTTTTTGATTTTTTCCCAGCTAAAGTTTAGAAGTTTAAGCAACAAATACTTAAACTGCAGTAAATTCTTTTAAGTGGAATGTTTTCTAATATATTGTGGACAGATTTATATTACGGATAGACCAATAATTTATATTTCATATTTTGTTTAGTTATTCAATGCTTACATGAAAGTTTTTTTTTACATAAGTGAAATGTTTTTCCACTTATTAATTATATTTGTTGCAGATCTGGTACAAATTATTTTGACCTTCTCTAATAATGCTCTATTTATACAGATATTTCATAGCAATTTTAAGGTATTCAATATACTCAAATGAAAGGTTAAAACTACAAAATTAGTGAATTCTTATTTATTGAAAGAAAATTTATATCTAAATTGAAAAAAAAGAATTTTTTAAGGAAACCTTTATAATAAAATTTCTGGGAAATTCACAAATCACATAAATTTCCTTATTCCTTAAAGGTAAATATATGCGCTTTTTAAACAAATTTGCATAAATTGAGCATAATAAAAATTATTGGTCTATCCATAATATAAATGTCAAAATATTTCAATAAATAAGCATTTAAATAAACAATTCTGAAACGAAAAGTAAACTTGCATAAAAACAAGACTAATTCTTTCTAATACTTTCTTTAATTCGTATAATGATTACCAATAAAACATAATTCTGTTATTATGTTGCAACACTAAAACTAAGTGTCCAGTTATTATTAAAATTAAATATTTTAAAGCTTTGTAAAATTATCAAACAAACTGCTCTAATTATGTAATAAAATTTGGATAAAAAAGTTATGATTAATTAACAAAGAAGCATTAATAATTAGAATAAATGATAGCATGTTTCTTGAATAATCAATGCTATTTAAAAAAATAGATTTGAAAATAGTTTTCAATTAAAGTTCTGCTTACAAAAGACATGATGACACAATATGACACGCAATTAACGCATATGAGTTTTGATAAATGGGTTTCTGATCTTTTTTTCTGTAAGCGAAAAGTTAGCTTGTTTCAAGAAAAGTTAAATACACACTTCAAAATTTTAAAAGAAATCTGTTGCAATCCTTCGAGTGAAGTATTATTCATTTTAGCTGGAAAAGATAAAATAGGTGAATTTATTCGGACAAAAAAGAATTGCCTAATTCATATCTTTTAAGGAAAAATCAAAAGTGTAAATTTGAATTTTTCGGTAGAAAGAATGAGACGAAATATGCGTGCAAAAATATTGAACCAGATTACTAATAAAATGCTATTCTGTTATTATATTACAATACTAAAAGTCTTTATTAATTATCGTGATTTCTGTAATTAATTAGTTAACAAAAACTATTATGCTTGCAGTACTAAGATTGAAATTAATTGTCTTTCGATTTACACTTATAGAATGAAAATGCATAATGCAACAAATACCCATAGGTATAGTTTTTGTATATTATGCAAAAAAATATAACAATTCTATTATATAGCAATACTAGTATATGTTGATAAAGATATATAATAGTATTGCTATATAATAGAAGTTTAAAAATATAAAATATAAAGAAGATAATATAGAAGTTTAAAAAATTTATTAGATTAACAAATATAATAAATTTAAAACTTTAAAAAATATGTTAGATATCACAAAATATACTTTCTGTGTACATGCGCACTTACATAAAGTTTATGTTTGATATTTTTACGCCACTTCCCTCACAGTTATAATTAAAATAAAATAAAAACATTTTTCAATTGATAAATTCTATTTTATTAATAAATGTGCTAAAATATGGTGAATTTGGATTATTTATTTAAATAGTAATTTTGTTTCATTACTTACTTAGATTATACGGAGACGGGTTCTCGTCATTTAAAAATTTCAAATATCATTTTAGAATAAGTAATAATACCTTATAAGTTCATAGTGTTTACAAGCATTATTTCCTAGAAAAATTTATTTCATGCAAAATTCTGTCTTCCTTTATAAATATTTCTCATTTTAATGTAATTTTGTACAGTTCCAAGCTTATTATTGTTTATGAGTTTATAGCCAAACTTCTTCACTGAAAAAGGTATCTTATAGTATTAGTTATGCGTCTCTCAGCTTTACAACTGGTAATTTGTATTTAAAGTTATTTCTCATTCATGTGAAATGCCGAACATACTTTTTCTATCCATTTGAAGTTTTAAAATTTCAGTTTCAATAGAAAACAAAATTATTTTCATTTAGAGTTTTATGTGATAATTTGTTATTTTAGCAATACTAATTCAACGTTTTTATTCTTACCATTAATCGTTTTTTATCAATGTGTCTGAAAATTTTAATTACATACAATCTATGCGAAAATATTTTTCAGTAGATAACACAAAGATTTTCTTTAAGCATCTCTGACGAATAATTAAAAGGTTTTGAGTTTATATTAAATAATTTCTCAACACTTTTATTTATTTTATGAGTGATCCTGAAGCACAATTCCTTTTTATTAAATAGTTGCAATGTTGACTATAACACTGAATTTCAATTATTACTTTATGATCAATGTTTTAATCTAAAATAGTTTACTTTTCAAACTTATTTCATTCATTATGTTTAAATAATTCAAAAATATATAAGTGATCTTTTTAATCTGGTATTCTAAAACTTTTCAATTCATCTTTTACATAAAATGAATACTTTGTTTTTTAAAATTTTAAAAGCTCATTTTTCAATAAAAGCTCGTTATTAAGTTTCATAAATCAACAAAAACAAACGTTTCACAATTCAAAACGTCTTCCTTCTTGTAAACACTTTTTTGGTCGAATTAGAGAATCAAGAACTGCCAGAAAGCATATAGAAAGAGAAAAGAGACAATTAAAGGAAGCAACTTTAAAATACAAAACACCTATTAAAATATTATCAAGTAATCAACAAGAGAATTTAATTTGAACTTAGTTTACTACAACGTTGTCGTGATAGAAAAAAAAATTTTAACTCCTGTTTGAAAAGAATGGGTTTCTGGATAGATTAAGAAAATATTTTGAAAATCTGTCACATGATGAATATGTTACGGATATAAATAATGAAACTGCATCTCTTTCTCCTATATTTAAGCCTATTTATGACCGGTCAATAGTCTATGAAAATTATTCTGTTATAAATAAATTTATTTACAATATTAGAGCAATATTGGAAAAAGCATGAAAATTCCAAAATTGCTTGAAATAAAATGAAAAATGTCAGAAGAATTTTCCAGCTCTCAAAACAGTTTTTTTAGATGTTTGTACTGGAATATCATACAAATTTAATTCTTAAAACAAAATACTAAAGACTGAAATGTATAATTAACATAAGAGGTCAGTAAAACTGTGGTGTTGTTATTGCTGTGTATTATGACTGTGGTATTGCTATAATCAACTAGTTGCTCCTAGCATTTTTCTAGCCATTAAATGGCTAGCTCCTGCCACTTTGAAGTGGCAACTAGCTTCAATGCAGAGCTTCCATCTCAAGCCTCAGATTTGATAGGTTGAAGTGAAAGTTTGCGTGCGTGTGTGTGTGTGTGTGTGCGCGTGCATGCGTGTGTGTGTGTGCGCGTGCATGCGTGTGTGTGTGTGCGCGTGCGCGTGTGTGTGTGTGCGCGTGCGTGCGTGTGTGTGTGCGCGTGCATGCGTGTGTGTGTGCGCGTGCATGCGTGTGTGTGTGCGCGTGCATGCGTGTGTGTGTGCGCGTGCATGCGTGTGTGTGTGCGCGTGCATGCGTGTGTGTGTGTGTGCGTGCATGTGTGTGTGCGTGTGTGTGCGTGTGTGCGTGCGTGGTGCGTGCGTGTGTGCGTGTGTGTGTGTGTGTGTGCGTGCATGTGTGTGTGTGTGCGTGTGTGTGTGTATGTGCGTGCGTGCGTGCGTGTGTGTGTGTGTGTGTGTGTGTGTGTGTGTGTGTGTGTGTGTGTGTGTGTGTGTGTGTGTGTGTGTGTGTGTGTGTGTGTGTGTGTGTGTGTGTGTGTTTAACGCTAAAACCAAAAAAGAGTTATTAGCACATTTCTTGCATACAAATTATTGAATTTTAGATGTTAATATTAAAAAATTTAAACAGATTTACGTCTAAGTATGTAGTTGATTCGAAAAGTTGGTGGATGACAGAAATATAATCTATTTGTACTTTTTGAGGATCATTCAAAGAATAATTTTATTTTAATAATTTGATAATTAAAAAACTACTTGGTAAATTATGAAATATTTATTTGAATCATTGCTCAAATTCAGCTGATTATAGCTTTTTTATGGTGAAAACATATAACGAATCAGAAAAATTACCTTTCCTTTGAGTTTCCAAATAAATAAATTTTTGTGATTTCAAATAATTATACTAATTTATTAGTAAGTTTGCATAATTGTTAGTTAATTTAAACCATTGCAGTCATTTTTAGCATCAATAAAATTTTTCTAATATTATGAAATAATTTCTAAAATTATAAAAGTAACAGTATAAATTATTTTAATTTTGCCTCAACACATCTAAGTGGAAAAAATTTCGGTTAAATTATTAATTCCTTCAGATTTACATAGTTTGAAAAAGACTAATATCATTCATCAGTAAAATATTAAGCGTAAATTAAAAAAGTAAAATAAGATATAAAGTACCGATAAAATTCTTGTTCAGAATACTGAATCTATAAATGTTTTCGTATTAAATGCTTTAAATAGAATGACTTCCATTACTAATTTTACATAAAGTTTCGTTATGAATAGAATATATATTTTAACTACACATCTTTAAATATTGTTCCAAATGTTTTGAACAAATATTGAAATTAATGTATGTCCCGGGTAAAAATGCCTTTCAAAAAAAAAAGAATAAAGAATAAAAACTCTGAAAATCTGAATACTTCATCACTAACAATAGTCACATAATTAAATATTTATAAATTTTTTTAATACTTACACTTATTTAAATATTTAAGTTTTTTTGTAACTTTCCTTCCTTTAATGAAATATATATTTTGTAATATAAATAAATATAAAGGAAATTTAATGAAAGAATTTAAAAAATTATTTTTGTAAGCATATTACTTAATTTGTTTCTTCATTTATTCATTATAGAATAAAAATATCTAATTGTTTTGTTTGGATTAATCAAAAATCTTAATTATATTGACAAAAGTATTAGATATTCATAAAATAAATGTCTTTTTAAACATAACTGAATTACAAGAAAAAAACATTTTGTTTAATTTCTATATCATTAATTTTGTATTAATGTTTTAAGCTGTTAAGCAATCATCATTTTATGTATTTTAAATTAATATTTTATCATTCTAAAATAGTTTATTTCTCGTATTAGAAGCACTTTATTAAAAATTGTAGATTCTTAGTTTAACTTCACAGTTTTTTTCTTAAGGTTTTATTTCGAAAACTTATCAGATTAAAAACTTATAGCATAGTGCTCTTTGGTAATGTGTATTTCATAAATGTGTAACTATAAACTGTGTGAACTGTATTTAGAAATATAAAAAAACAATATATATATATATATATATATATATATATATATATATATATATATATATATATATATATATATACATATTTTAATAACGGCGGTTTTAATAATTGGGTGACTAACCCTTCGCCACAACAAGGCCGGAAATTGCTACTCATTTGTCGTTACCCAGCGGGCACCTGTGAACCAAGTCACGGAGGCGAGTAGCATTACCCGCGTCATACCACCACAGACCCGTTTACAGGGCGGGCTACATTCATACATCAACTCACAAGAAAGGACAGAGAAACACAGAGAGATAGTAACATCAATGCCCGAACCGGGATTCGAACCCGGGACCTACAGCTCAAGAGTCAGGAACGCTAACCACTCAGCCATTGGTCGGCAGAAAAAACAATATAATTCTAAAGTAAATTATAAATTGGATGCACATATTGTTAAGTTGAAATTACTAACATGCATAGTATCAAAAAACAGCAAACAGATCAATTAATCTTTCTGATTATACCCAGTTAACAAAAGGAAGGATTTAGATTACAAATTCAGAACTAATCGATATTGTGCATCAGTACAAGTTTCTTGGGAAAAGATTATGCGTTAAATTGATAATTTATATAACCGTAATACAATGGATGTGGTTCCATTCGAAAAACGTTTGCCAATAAAATATTCTAAATTTTCAATCCATGAAAAAGACAAAAATGATTTTCAGTACATCTCATTCAAGTGCTAATACACAAACATTCGAAAGTATATTTGTTATTTTTGTTTGTATATA
Organism: Latrodectus hesperus; assembly: GCA_037975125.1. Classification (NCBI taxonomy): domain Eukaryota; kingdom Metazoa; phylum Arthropoda; class Arachnida; order Araneae; family Theridiidae; genus Latrodectus; species Latrodectus hesperus. The sequence continues at coordinate 58,702 of JAJQOW010000488.1, forward strand.
TGTATGAATCAGTTATTTCATTTATATTTATTCTCAGAAATTAAATTCTACTTGTTAGTCTCAAATGAGGATATATTGCCAGTTTTCGAGAAACATATCTGATTAGAAATTCGACAAAGAATTATATTCATAATTGAAATAATTATCCCTTGTGATTTATATTTTTGATTTCATTCACAGTAAAAAAAATTACAAATAAATAATAGAGGGACAAAAAATTTAAATATTATTTAATTAAAAACAAGGGATATTAATGAGAAAAATAAATTATTATTTAACTTAAATGATGAAAGTCATTTTTAAAGTAAGATTTTTAATTTGTTACTGGTAATTAATAAATGTTGGCCAATATTTTAAATAGTTACAATCATATCTTAAATTTTTTATGAAAAATTATGGATTTCATGAAATTAAAAATTAGAGAGATTACAAGGATTAAATATTATAGCAAAAAATACATATTAATATGCCTTTAATGTAATAAAATTAGAAAAAACTACTATAAGAAGATTCCTTGCAAAATTCTGAATACATAAAGTATTATAAAGCTGAATCTGTTTGTAACGTTAAAACAATCCCAGTCAATCTGAAATAAATCAATCTTAGCCCCATAAAATTTTGAAGAAAATTTAGCCATTTTTAAAATTAAATATTTCAACTATTATCACAAAGACATAGCGCAAAGATTAATCTAAAATTCTGGTTATGGGTTGTGGAGCTTATTGAGAATAACAAGAGAAAATATTAATTTCTGCAAATTTTATCATTACGCTGTTAGTTTTCTTTATTCTAATAATTGATAAAATCAACAATTGAAAGAAGAAAACTTCAAGACAGTGATTTGTTTCACTGTAGCTCTACAATAATTTTTTTACAAGAATTAATGAAACCTGGGCCTACTATTTAAATTAAATTCGGAACCACATTACAATATACACACACGACGTTGGAGTTGAATTGAATCCATGAAATTTTAAACAAAATATCTGAATGCTAACGATTCATTTAATTCTGAGTCATTTTAGCACATAAAGCAGCACTTTATGAAGGCAAAGTAAAAATGTTAACCATGAAATTTCTAATATTGTTCATTTTAATCATGAGCATAATATTCCTCACACATTAAATAGCAATTTAATTGTAAGCAATTCTCTATGATGATAAATTCAGATTACATTTGAACCACATGCTATCAATAGTCCTATGTACCTTTTCATGTGCTGTGTTGTATTGTCTCATCAACTAGAATACTGATAATCTTGATTTTTTTTCGGAAATGTGCGGTTTTGATTTCACTTTTTATTAAGACTGATTCAGACAAGACTAAAAACTCAGTCTTAGTTTGATATTACATTCAACTAGAATATCTTCTTAATTTTGGTTCAAGATGTCGAGGGATTACATATGTAGAACTACGTAAAGAACTACAGCTTAGTAGTTCCTCAAGACTGTAACAGAAATGTATAGTACAAACTGAGACCTAATTTTCCAGTTTGTGTATAACATGAGAAGCATTCTTATTTTTATTAGAGTCTAAGATAACAAATTGTTTTTTTTATTAAATTTTATTTGACTTATCTAAAAGCACTTTGCCACTTTTTACAAAAATGGTGGAGGATTTCAAGGGAAACTCTTATGCTTACATTAAAATACATATTGACGTTCAATTTGCGTTAGAATCAGCATAACTAAATTCTGCAATCACAAATTCATTTGATAAAGCAAATATACAATTTAATATGAAATTTCATTCGCTTACTTACATAACTAATACCAATACTTATTCTATTTTTTGTTTAAGTCTGACATATTTGTCCTGAAGAAGATAATTTATTATGTATTAACGCAATGAATATATTTCAATTTAAAACATGAACTCAAGATATAAAATGAAGATAGTTTTCAGGCTTATGGTACCTGGAATCCCAAAATGCATTTTATGTCATAACAAAATATTTTGACTCAATTAAAAATTCCCCTCATTTGAATGTCATGTCTAATACATTTATCAATATTATTGAAAGAAATAACCTATTTAAAAATTCACCAGTAGCCAAATATAGTCCAAACGAAGTTTCAGACTTTTAACATCACTCTTTTGTTCTTATTCATGATAAATATGTCAGTTCAAATTCAAAAATATCTTACGAAAAATAAAATTGTTCTTAGTTAATTTATAAGCTATTTGAAAAAAACACCTTTAATTAACTCTCAAGTCTTGGAAACATCATTTTCGAATTCAACTTACCTAATAATTATCATTAATTGACGGAATTAGTTACCATTATTATTACAGAGAAGATTTCACCCGAAAGCATCATTAAAGACTACAATAAGATATCCTGGTAAGTGCCACAAGAAATTGAAGTTGTTGATATTTTGCCTTTGTTCAAGATTATGGGGCTCGACTTCAGCATCAACAAATCATTAATGAAAGTGAATGGATGAAGCAAACCACTGAAGAGCTGATGATGATGCATTCAGACTCCCATCCAAAAATTGCGAGAGAGATTTCATGGTAAGAGAATAATAGTATTCTCTCAGGAAAACAACCTTTCCATGGAACAAAATACATATTAAAAGTACAAGAAGGAAATTATAAAACCCTGAGAAAGAATGAATAAAATTATGAGAAAAAAGTGTTTAAAAGAATGAAAAGGAAATGCGCATTGAGATTCAAGACATCAAAAATAGGATTTATAATCCTTCCTTAAACCTTATTTTTTTCATTATTTTTCTACATTTCTTTATAATTTAAAGAAGTTATTTCAGAATTATTATAGGAAATCGCATTATTTTATTTTACTTTGATTCTATTTGTAAAATTTATTTACTGTTTATTAAATAAAACAAATGTTAAATAAAACAAATGTTTGTATTGCGAGTAAAATTCAAAATCGAAAGTGGTTTGAGTTGTAAAAATATTTTCGTTAAAGTAGAAATTTTAAAACGATCAACAAATAAGTTCTGTTTTTTATGATAAATATCAAATCTTCCCTTTGTCTACACAGGAATTCTTTTACTTGTCTATGATAAATTTTGGAATAGTTGCAGAAATTTGCATACTGATTCCTCTCATTTAAAGTAGAAAGAAACCATTCCTCTTACGCAATTATAAGCCAGTGATTTCTTTTGTTTAACATTTAAATTCCCATTTTCCTAAGTGGGAATAAAATGTAAAGTCCGTCGAAGAATTGTATATAACATTCATTATTGATTACATATTCTAAAATCAAATAATTTAAGTCAAGATTCCATTTCGATTTTTATATTAATTTTGTTTTAAGGAGAAAAATTATAAACTTTCAAAACAAATAAAGAGACTATAGTATAAATGAAAACTATAATGAAATTACCATTACGATTATAGCTTATGAGTTTTATTTAAATAGAGATGCCACCCAACTTGTCTAGTGGTCAGCGTGCCTGACTGCGGATAAGGAGGTTCGGGCATGGATGTACTCTCTCTCTCTCTATCTCTATCTATCTATCTATCCTGTCTTTGTCCTTTCCTTGTATGAATGAGGTGTGAATGGTTGCCTATCCTATAAACGGGTACCAATGGCTTGTGTGTAGAGTAAAGTCGTACTTTCACCTTCATGGTACTCTGATTAAAATGAAAGACGCTCCCAATTGACTTAAATTTGCATAACCAACTCATAGCGAGCTCGGCTTGTCCAAGTGTAATTAGTAACAACAACATTTAAATAGAGATAATAATGAGTAACAAAATTCATATTTATATGTAAAAAATGTAAATATATTTCCAGATATTTCTATATAGTATACGAAAGGAAAAGTATAATTTTAAAAATTTTATTTTACGTCATGTTCTTGATTAAGAAATAGACCAAAACAAGAAGTGTTAGAATCTGAATCTTATTGACACATTATAGAATAATATTTATAAGCAAAATTGTGCTAATACTTAACGCATATCCAGAATCAGCTGCAAGTATGAAATTCAGTAAAAATATAAACTTTATGTCAATTAATTTCCAGAAAGCAGTTTAGTTCTAGTTTAATTAAAAATTGACTTATGCTGTTATAACACATAGATACCTTTTGAATAAATGTTACTTAATAAGCACCGATAATTACATCAACAATGTCATAATACCCTCAGGAAAATAATTTGTGGAATACTTTTATCAAAAATACCTACCATAACATGATGATCATATCCATCTTTAATATGTGTCCGCAGCAAAAAGAGAAAAACATCCTTTTGTTTTGGAGCTTTACAGGGATTCCTTCCATTTTTGAACAAATGCATGATGAATTATGCACATGAATATCTGCTAGAAACATAAGAAAATAAAAACCAATAATCTTCAAAAAAAACAGGTTCCATGAAGAATAAGTTACTGCATTTCAAATAATAAAATTTGCAGTCAAAATATGTTGACATTGCGTTCAAAAGGGAGAAATTCATATGGTTTCAGGATTGAATAATATGTTTCTTTAAATTCTCGTATTTATTTTATACGATAACATTTTAGCGTATTTTATACATTTGTACACATACACACACAAACACACTATATATATATATATACATATATATATATATATATATATATATATATATATATATGTATATATATATATATATATATATATATATATATATATATATATATATATATATATATATATATATATATATATATATATATATATATATATATATATATATATATATATATATATATATATATATATATATACATATGTTTTGATGAAAGAAATAAAAATGAATTAGAAAGTTTCTTTGGAAAAATTTACCTCCCTATAAATCCATTATACAAATAATTAATCTATCAAAAAATTGAATGATAGTGCTCTAAAAAAATTAAATAAATGTAAAAATTGATTCCATTAACTCAATGTTCCACTCAAAACTTAAATTAAAAATGCATTAAAGCATTAAGCAAGTTGTCAAATAATTTTTATAACTGAGGAGATTATATGCGAAAATATTCTGAAAATGAATTTGCAAAAGGATTTTTCAGGATTTACATTTATGTAATGCTAATAAAAACAACTCTATGTAATTTGGTTTTTTCTTTTAATTATATATTTGCTTTCCTTAATGAAATTGCATTGTAACTGTTTTAAATCAAGATAATTTGGGAGATAAAAGAAGGATGATTATTTGTTATGTGAAATTATATATATTAATTTCTTTAATGAAATTATATTTATAATTAAAATGTTTAATAGTATGAGAGCTTAATGCTTTTTTTCATTGCTTGAATAATTGAAAATTAAAATTATTTGTAAGTATTAATTTTCAATTCATGCTTTAGGAATGTGTAACATTCAACATTTCCAATCTTCATATTAAATGATAAACATTTTAAATAATGTAAATTTTTCGTAAACTAATTTCTGTAATAAATCAAGCTTTTAAACTGCATTTTTAATAAAAGTCTGATAAATGTTTCAAAATCAGTGAAACTAATATTTAAACGAGTAAATCTGCCTTAAGAAATGAATAGCATTTACATATAATTTCAAAAAGTAATATGAAATTGATATTAAATGTTAGATTCAATACTATACTTTATAGATTAAAAAAATTATGAAATACTAGAATATTTTCAAAGTCCAGAGTTGAAAGAAAATTTCTGTTTTCGTGCAATGCTTTTATCCAGAAAAAATTACAACTTGAAAAAATTGATGGCCTTTTATCAGAAAAATAGGCCAGTAATTAAATATTGGAAATTCACTTTATCAATAATAAATATCCAGAATATTAATCAAATGCAAAATTACTAAATTATCTCAGATAATAATGAAAAAAGATTTTCTGATATATGCCAGAAGCTACCAGGAATTCTCAATAATAATAATCTTGTACAAATTCATAAGCAATACAACAATTACCGATTCTTTAGAAGAAGGATTATATTAAGATTTTGACTTCTATACCATAATAAGAGAGCTTATCATTATAGAACTACAGTGAGTAATTCAACAACTAAGTTTTCTCATTATAAATTCTGTAAAGAAGTGTCATAGAAAGTTTAAATATTCTGTGTCATCTAAGGGAAAGAGAATTTGATTAAATAACTGTACTCTAAGCACTCTTCCAAATATTTATGGACATCTTTGATTACAAGGACTATTTATGCCACATGTAGGTTTATCAGTCTTCGCTGATGAAACTTATATAAATGGATGAAATTTTATTTTTCTCTCTCTCTTATAAAGGGCTGTCTCATCCATGAGTAAAATGGATGAGACAGCCCTATGAGCATTTATCTTCTATTGAATGACACAAATAGCAAATT